>VMDO01002242.1:0-174441 GCA_007922755.1 Pedetes capensis
TCCTCCTCCTCCTCCTCCTCCTCCTCCTCCTCCTCCTCTTCTTCTTCTCCTTCTCCTTCTCCTTCTCCTTCTCCTTCTTCTTCTTCTTCTTCCTACATAGCCCAGGCTGCGTCAGTCTTCTGACTTTCCTGCCTCAGCCACCTGAGTGCCATGATTACAGGTATGTGCCATCACATCTGGTTTTATTATGTGATTTCTCAGAAGCTTTCTAATTGTGTGACATTTGGGCGTGTTGGCTCAACGGATGGAAGTTGTCTTACCTTGAGGAGGCATCAGATCTCAGCTTCCAGAGGGCAGAACCCTGGCTGCATTGCTAACGTTAAGCATGGTTCATCCCAGCCCTGGATCAGCAGAAGGATTTGGAGGATGAAAATGCTATTTATCCCCACAGCAGCTCACTTAGATGCCAGAATGACAGCGCTTAATGCAGTCCCCAGTTCACGTGTGTCCCTTTAATATTCTAGCCTGCTTTCCCAGCCTCCTTGCTGAAGATGCCAGGAACAGCAGCATCAAAAGAAAGAGAAAGTGCCTGAAGTTGGAATTGTGATTCATTCTAGAGGGAAGCCAGAGACTGAGGAGGGACTGGCGCTTCACCTCTGATCCTGCCAGAGGGTCTTTCTGCGTTGCTCCCCTTTTCTGGGGAGTTGCCTTCCTTCCCTCAGGATGGAAGTGTGGGTTGGGTGGTGGTATTCTGAGGAAGGCAGTGTGCAGCTACTTCTGACCCTGGGCCACAGAAGGCAGTTCAAGCGTACCAAGCATTTGATTTCCATAACTGGAATAAAATACAACGAGAGGAATGTAGTATTAAGGAGTTTAAGTAGACATTTGGGGGGATTTTCTGATTATTACAGCCCCAAAAGAGACTAGAGTTAGTAAATCAGCCATTCTCATTGATTTTTTCATTAGCTAATTTGAGATAATATT
Source organism: Pedetes capensis (assembly GCA_007922755.1). Lineage (NCBI taxonomy): Eukaryota > Metazoa > Chordata > Mammalia > Rodentia > Pedetidae > Pedetes > Pedetes capensis. Next base: position 925 of record VMDO01002242.1, read on the forward strand.
GTAAGCATAGTTGTTGTTGTTGTTGTTGTTGTTGTTGTTGTTAGGTACTGTGGAGTGGATGTCCTACTCATAGTGACCCTACGTACAACAGGTGAAACAGTATTATCAGTGTTTCTCTGCTATTCATGGGGTGTTCAGTGGCTGATTGTTTTTTGGAAGTGGGTTGCCAGGTCCTTCTCCCAAGCCTACAGCACCTGGTGTTCCCAGGTGGTCTCCCATCCAAGTCCTAACCAGGCCTGACCCTGCTTAGCTTCTGAGATCTGACGGGATCGGACTCCACAGTGGTATGGCTGCAGGCTGTAAGCATAGTAGTTGACACATAATATGCACTTAGTACTTATTGCTTAAATCTGATTCTGATATGTAGAAAGGAGAGGATGGCTCTCAAAGAATGTGGCCTCTCCGCTGGACCACAGAAGTTATTAAGAATACTCTGGCCAATAAGATGCTGCCTTTCCATGGTTTCCCCCATGGACGGTCCATCTCACAAATGGCTCTGCCAATACTAATTCTAAAAACAAAATGAGTATATGGAACCCCTTTTGGAAACATAAAAAACAAAGTGCAAGGAGATCACTGTTTTTCTCAGATTCCATGATTTTCACATGCTGAGAGCCAGGGGATCCTCAGGGCCATTGGCACTGAGCTCTGGACATAAGCTACGGTTTTCAAGTAGGTGGGAGAAAATAAAATCCCAGGGTATTTTCATTAAGTGTCTTAATCATGTACCACCAAGTTTATTCTTCCAAATTCTCTATTCCTTTCCTACATCAAAAGTTAAGTGGGCAGGAATTCTTCATCCTCACTAAGAACAAGATAATGTTGTTAGGTGCCGTTGAGCCGGTATCCGACTCATAGCGACCCTCATAGGGTTTTCAATGGCAGACTGTTTTGGGATTGCCTTGGGAGTGGGTTGCCACGTCCTTCTCCTGTTTTTTGCAGTGCTGGGACTCGAACTCGGGACCTTGGAGACTGCAGAGCGGCACTCTACCCAACTGAGCAAGATCCCAACCCAAGAACAAGATAATAGAGACTCAAATTGGAATGGGTAGTGAAGGTTGTTAGGTAAGGAGCCAAAAAAAAACCCTTAACACGACAGACCTTTATTGGAAGAAGCTGCTGGGGCTGTCTCTAGCAAAGGGAGAACAGCTGCCAGGGGAGGAAGGGGCGAGGCTTTTCTGGGCTTTAGATAGGAAGGGAAAGGGGTAGTTGACGTATTGCATCGGGATAGGTAGGAAGCTGGTTTGCTGAGGGTTCTGATAGGCTGGAAGAGTTGCTGGGTGGGGCATATTTTCCGAGTCAAATTTTGGTGGGCCTTTTGGAGGGCTTTTTAGGACTGGGCAATAGTGAGTAGAAACAGGCCCCATCTTATAGGGAGGAGCCATCTTTGACAGATCCTGCACTAGCAGCAGGAGAGTGAAGATCCTGGTCCCCATAGTCACCAGCGCCATGGGCCCGTGCAGGGTGCGAGTTCTGGTGGGCGCCTAGGGCTCTGCGGGGCAGGGTGGTTCCCTCAGAGGAGATAAGAAGCCCACGCCCGCCTAACAAAGGTAGCCCAGACTCTTCCTCAGATGTCTTCCGAAAAGCAGGGGCTACCAAGTACTGTCTACCTGCTGCAGGAGCATCACAAGGTCACCTTGTAAGACTCCTTCCAAACCCAAGTCAGCCAGAAACAAGTCTGGGAACAGTTGTCACGCCTGACCTAAGGAGCTACTGAGTGTGGTGAGGTCAGAGGCGGTCTCTTCAAAGGGTAAGTTTCTTTCTTTCTTTCTTTCTTTCTTTTTTGTGAGAGTGAAATGAAGTTACAGAGTTTATTAAGTACATGCTTTAGAATAAGTGTTCAGAGGTGTTCAGAGAGAGAGAGAGAGTGTTAGAGAGAGAGAGAGAACAAGAGAGAGAGCGCCACACCTAAAACATGCATGTGGGCTTCTCGAGAGAAAATAAGGAAAGAAGCACACGGGCATGTGTTCACTCCAGTTTTATTTACCCTAGGGCATGTCCCGCTGGGATTTAGCTCAGTTGGTAGAGCGCTGCGCTGCAGTCTGAGGTCCCAAGTTCAATTCCCAGCACCACAAAAATGGGAGAAGGGCCTGGCAATCCACCCCCAAGGCAATCCCAAAATAGTCAGCCATTGAAAACCCTATGAGGGTCGCTATGAGTTGGATACCGACCCGACGGCATACAACAGCAACAACAACAAGGGCATGTCCCATTTGATGTCATTCTTGGGCGCCTAGTGTGACGGGAGTCTCAAGCTCCACCTAGAAAGTCCCCCTGTAATAGATTAGGGAGATGCCAATAAGGTCCAGAGAAGAAGTTCCATTGTTTAGGTTTTTCTGTTGGAGGAAATTCCCTTTAGGAAAATGAGATTATTAGATGGTTCAGGAGGTACATTGTATAGGTTTAAGAAAAGAGTTATGAGAGAGTTGCCTGGCCGTGACTCAAAGAAGCACAGAATTATAGAGGGAAAAGCAAGGTCAAACTCGAAAGTTACATATCTTTTGACCCCAAGTATGGCTTATTGCTATTTTAACACTTCCGTTTTTTAAAATGTCTCTCAAAAATAACATCTCTACGCAGGCAGTCCTCACAGCAGTTTTTTTGGTAGTTGTGTCAAAGTTCTTGACTCTCAGCTGGTGGGATTCAAACCAGATCTTGGGGTGAAAGCTCTTTCCCTTTCCATGTCCCCAAAATTTCTCTCTTTTTATCCTGACTCATTGCTCTGAGACTTTGATCCTTTAATCTTAAGGGTTGACAAAGGCCAAAGATCTGGCTTCTGAAGCTTCTCAAGGCATAGACCCTACCTTTTCATGTATCAGAAATCTCCATGTGTCTAATCTATGGGGGAAGATGAGAGGGTCTGAGCTTGAAAGTTGGAGGATCAGGAATCTCTGCACACAAGAAGTTAAGATGTCCTTTTCTCTCCTTTGAAGAGAACTCAAGTCCTATAACAGTTCAGAGTGTTAGCCACCTATCTTCGGGGTGTTCTTGGCTGTGGGAACTCAGAAAGCACCAAGTTTAGCTCTTTTGATCTGGGTGGAGTAGATCTCTATCTACCCTGAGAAGACCCTAACATACATGATAAGATATTTACATATTCAACAGTAGGTTGGGGTAAAATTTAATTACAAATGTTCTCCCTAAAATGTAGTCCTCTTTCGTATAGAGCTAAGTAAAGGTAGTGGCTTGATTCTATCTTCTGGGTTGTCGTGGACATTTTTCTGGAGCTTGACAGCTGTTGGGGTGCTTAATAAGCTTTGGTAAGGTCCTTTTTAATCGAACTGAAAGATAAGAGTTAGTGGAGGTGGGAGTCTGGACCTTCAAAATGCCATATGTGTGGCTGGATACTATGGGCATTTATCAGTCCACTGATCATGATGTTTACCACTGTCTTTTAAAGTAGATTTCTATAATAATTGGCATAAACTTTAGAGCTTACTTTGGATCTTAGTCCAACTCCTTCTGATTTGTATTAGTAATTACTCCATATTTGGTTATACTTTCCTGCTGAGAATTTAAGACCCTGTAGATTGCCAAGAATTAACCTTTTGTTTTGTTTTGCTTTTAAGGTCAATTAGAGCTGGGGTTTAGCTCAGTTGGGAGAGTGCTGCTCTGCACTTTCTGAGGACTCAGATTCAAGCCCCCAATTCCCATTTCACAAAAATGGGAAAAGGATGTGGCAGTCTACTCCTGAAACAATCAGCCTTTGAAAAGTCTATGAGGATCGCTATGAGTCAGACACATAACAGTAACAACAAGTTCAGCCAAGTCTTCTCAGGGTGGTTTTGGGGACCTATGTGGAGCCCATTGGTCCCCTCAGTCTTTACTCTACCAGTTTGTGCCATCTGCTAGGATGAGTCAGAGTCTTTCTGACAATGTGGCTTCTTTTGGAAGCATGGAGGAACATTTTTTTGTTGTTAGGTGCTGTCAAGTTGGGTCCAATTCATAGCGACCTATGAACAACAGAACAAAACACTCCCTGACACTGTGCCAAGCACACGACCTTTTTTTTTATGTTTAAGCCCATTGTTGCAGACACTGTGTCAGTCCATCTAGGTAAGGGTCTTCCTTTTTTTCATTGACTCACCACTGTTCCAAACATGTCCTTCACCAGGGATTGGTCCCTCATGACAACATGTCTAAAATATGTAAGATGCAGTCTGTCTAGCCATTCTAGCTTCCAAGAAGCACCCTGGTTGTACTTCTAGTTTGGATCTGTTGATTCTTTTGGCATTCCATGGTATATTCATCTCTAGCACTATATTTCAAAAGCATCAATTCTTCTATCTCCCTTATTCATCATCCAGCTTTCACAAGCATATTACCCTCTGTAATTCTCCTCCTTACAGAATGTGCACTGGTCAGAGCCAGCCTCTGGGGTCTCCATATCCTCTCTGATCAAGAGGGAAGGTGATTTACTGGAGTTGGAGTTGTGGGGCCTTTCTTTTTTAAAAAATAATTCTTCTTCTCCTCCTCTTCCTCCTCTGCCTCCTCCTCCTCCTTCTCCCTCTTCTTCCTCTCCCTCTTCCTCCTCTTCCTCCTCCTCCTCTTCCTCCTCCTCCTCCTTCTTCTCTTCTTCCTCCTCCTCCTCCTCCTCTTCTTCTTCTCCCCCTCCTCCTCCTCCTCCTCCTCCTCCTCCTCCTCCTCCTCCTCCTTTCTTCTTCTTTTTTATAGTGGTCCTGTTGTTCCATGGATTCTGGCCAAGCTGGGGCAAGGACCAAAATATTGGCTGTCCTCTTAGTCCCATTATGCTGATTGGCTTTGGCTTCCAATTTTTGGTTGTTGAATATTCAGAAGGCCAATATTACTAGTCTTAAAGGAGTAATGGATTTTAATTTTCAAACTTGGCATAACATTTAGCTACAGCTTCCACATATAGGACCTTTAACTCTTAGATGTATGTTTCAGTTATACATACATGGTGTCAACCATTTTGTAATAACTTAAGATAATAATTTTTCACTTAGAGTTGTAAAATGATCTTTAAACATTTTGAAACAAACAGATACATACATAAATCTTGACTCAATTAAGACTCAGTTTCCTAAGTAGTTAAAAGCTTGACAAAATCATTAGAAAGTGCAGCCATCCTGACAACACATAAAACCTTGTCACTTAAATGCAGGTTTTTATAACTGTTACTAAAGGCAGATAAATATTTTAAGTCTTATAGTATTAGATATAGAACTTTTAACCATAGCCAATTTAATTTCATGCATATACATATATTTATAAGCCTCTTTGTAACACATTTTAACCTTTTATATTTCTGTCTTTTTATCTAATACATTTGTAAGAGGAGGAGTCTGAACTTGGTCTTTGGTCCACATTTTCCTTTGCTGTTGGACCTCCTTGATTAATCATGGTAAGAGATATCTTGGCACGCTTAGACTATAAGGTTAGGCATGTTTTTAATTGTAAATCCCTAATACAGCCTGGAATTTTTTCCTTTAAGACCATGAATAGACTCTAGACGTAGGGCACCTTTGACCATCTTTTGCAATTAACTCCCCTATAAGGAAAATTTTCATTCTGGGATCAATTGGAGAGTTTCACCCATTGAGGTTAAAGAAATCTCTTCCCAGCAAGGGGATAGGACACTTAAGAATTAAGAAAGCCTGGGAGGGAAATTAAGTTTCGAAAACCACATATTAAAGGTTCAGTGAACCCTGTGGTTCTGGGTATCCACCGACACCAGTTAGTATACAAGTTTGTTTAGGAAGGGGCCTAGGGTCATCAATCAAGGCAGAAAATGAAGCTCCCAGATCTAAAAGAAAAGCAGTGTTTTACTTTCCACGTCAAGAGTTACCTGAGGCTCTTTGATGGTTCCTTTTCCTGGGGTCTCTCTGAGGGGGCAAATTCTTGAATGCCTGAGAAGATAGATTATTTCCCAGGGCTAATACTATCAAGGAGCCTATTCTTGTGCCTGTGATCATTTTCCATCAATCAGTTGAACTGCCTCTATTTTTTGTCTGGTTGTTGAAAACCCCAAAAGCCAAATTTAAAAGCTGATCTGGGAGGGTCTGTGGTCCCATTGCCTGCCTTTGCAGTTTTCTTCTGATGTCTGGAGCAGACTGACTGATAAAATGGGCAGCTAGCAAAATCTGACACTCATGGGACCTAGGGTCAATATTAGTGTATTTTCTTAGGATCTCAGCAAGATGACCTAAAAATAGAGGTGGATTTTCATCTCTACTTTGGATTATTTCTCCAATCTTGTCATAATTTAAAGGCTTGCTCATCCATCTATGAAGTCCATAAATAAACAAGTAATCAAATAATTATGCATAGTGAGACCATCACATCCTATATGCTGTTCCACTTTGGCTCTTTATTTGGAAAAGCTGTGGTCCCAACGGACTATCTTTGGTCTTTTGCATGAATTTTATCCCCATAAGCTTGAGCAGCTGCTCAAATTCATCCTTTTTCCTTAGGAGTCCAACAAGTAGACAAGATTACATGTAAATCCATCCAAGTTAGGTCAAAGAAGATGCCCAAGAATTGAAATTCATATATGGATCCTCTGAAAAATGTCCTAATTTTTGTTTGCATTCAGCTAAAAGTCTGATGCTAAAAAAAGACATGTACTCTTAGATTCCTTCTCCATTTGTTACTTCTTGAAGGGGAAACATGCTGTTTTAGGATCACTGGGGTGACAAGAAATCCCATTCCTGGATACTCCTGCTATGCTAAATTGTTCTGCTGGAAGAGGTTTTAAAGATGCCCTGCATTCTGGGATAGAGGCATTGTTTTGTGGTTCAGGTTGCCTCCATTTTAGGGCCATCTTTTCCTTTTTCTAATCTGTATAACAGCCAGACCTTTCAAAATGATCCCAGTTATTGAAAATACAGCCTCAGTGTGAATCTTTAGGAATAGAAGTTTGGCCACCCATAGTTACACATTGTTCTTTTGTTCACTTGTATATCTAAAAGAAGGAAGAAAGAAAACAAAAAAATGTAGAAGGTGGTACATGTCTCCAGATACTCATGGTTGAGTTCCTGATTTATTCTCCAGATACTCATAGTTGAATTCCTGACTTATTGTCTTGTTGGTAGTGTTGTTAGGTGCTGCTGAGTTGGGCCCAACTCATAGTAACCTTGTGTACAACAAACACTTGGAAAACCTTTTAAATAATCTCTTAAGATTATAATGAATTTAATTATATATCACTTAAAAACAAGTTTCATCTTTCATAAGCCTCCTTGAAACATACTCTTAACTATCTGCAATACACTTTAACCTTCTGATTCACCTAAAAATATTTCTCTTTCTCTTTAACCATTCTTCCCACCACCACCACCACCAACAACAACAACAAAAACTCTATACTTATAACTTTTATATCTCTGTCTCTTTGTTGTTGGTTCTTTTTGCCCTGTTTATTTCCTTACAGAAATGCTGATTTCAGAAAGGCCTTTTTCTATCCTAAACAAAGTAAAATAACTCTTCATATTTAATGAGATTCCAGAAAGTCCTATTTGAAACATAGAAAGCATGGATATTATGTCGTAAACATCTGGCCACTATAAATAAATATACAGATAAAACATGTTAACAATATTAACTCATTTGTCAGGAATTTAAGCCTTATGAATTGAGGAGAATTTTGGACCAATTTAGCAGCTTTAATTTATGCAAGCATTCTCTTATCTATAAGCCAATCTGAGTTGAATTCACTGTTAAGCCCTGGTTTATTACAATAAAATAATATAGTAAAATGAATTTATCGATTTAAAAGGGGTACTGATGACAGTATGAAGCAAATTAAGATCACCTGTTTAATTGGCCAAATTTAAACCTTTTGTTTTATATCTTAAATCTCATCGTAGTTTGAATTTCAAACTGTCTGTCTTGCATTTTTCTTAGTCCCAAGTCAGTTTGATAATTAACTCCTGACTGCACCTTTTAGTTAGGTCTGACTTGAGGTACATCAACAGCCAGACTAACAGGCAAAATGGCATACAAACCAATTAAACATAAACGGATGAGAAACTAGGGCTAGGGTTTAGCTCAGTTGGTAGAGTGCCTGCTCTGCACTCTCTGAGGACCCAGATTCAGTCCCCAGCACTACAAAAATGAGAGAAGGATGTGGCAATCCACTCCCAAAGCAATCCTGAAACAATCAGCCATTAAAAATCCTATGAAGGACATATGAGTTGGACTCGATGGCACCTAACAACAGCAGCAACAAATGAGAAACTAAAAGAACATATAATAGATTAAATCAGAGTTCACTTTAGATTTTTAGGCCAAACTGATGTCATGCAAACAATGTACAAATGTAAGTAATGTAGACAATATATTCATACATGAAATAGAAAAAGAAACCAAAACTCTTGTATTATTATTTTCTCCATAGTATTAAGCCGTCTTGAATCCTAAACCAGTATTTAAAAGGTGTAGCTTGTTTTTCATTTACAATTCAAAGACAAAGAGCTTCACTGAGTCTCATAGGGCTTCTTAATTATCCACCCAGTGAAAACAAAAAGGTCAAAAAGTGAGGCTTTTTTTCAGAGACTTCAGGTGATTACCTTTCACTAATTTAAAAGCTAATCAGCAGAAGCAAAGATGTCCCTACTAAGGATAGTTTTTCTTTGCAATTTTTATTTTTAAGCTGACTTCTTTCCCCTTTCTAAGTTCCAAGTATTTTTCCTTACAAAATCAATCTAATTGTAGGATGGTATAATAAAGAATGCCACTTAGAGGCCAACTTTCCCACCACTTAGCTTATACTGCTACCAGGCCAAATTTACAGAAGAAGATTCAATTTATTCTAATTTTCATCAGGATGCATCCTGAGAGGGGGTTCTTAGGAACCAACATTTAAATTTTTGTGAAAAAGAGGGCATGTCCTGGAATACAGGTGTCCCTGTCTTTACTCAGGTCATCTAAAGGAGGGATTCCTTTGAGATATCCCCACTAGAGACCTTAGTTTCTATGGATGTCTGGAATATCCCCAACGGTCCAAGAACTTGGTACAGCCAGCTTGTCCACGGTCTCATCATGCCTATGTTAGTTGTCCTTCCTTTCTTGAGCATCCCATCTAAGAGGGATTATCCCTCTTGGCATCCCATCTAAGAGGGATTATAAGAATCTGAATATAGCCATGGCAGAGAAGGTAGACAGTTCATTGAGTTCTATATGTTACATGTTACATCATAAACAAAATTTAAAAGTTAATCCATCTGGTCTGCATAAGGCTTAAAAATTTTCAAAAAAGGAACAGAATGAATGCCTGAAGAGGTCTAGGATATGACAAAGGCAGGTAGGGGCAAGGGTGCTGCTGCAGCTGACACCATTAAGATATATAAGATAGAGTTTGCCTACCAGCAGAAGCAGCCTAAAGTAAAGAAGTGTGCCCTGGTTCACATGGCAGGACAGCCTAAATCCCTGAGTTAATCCTGGACCATGCTGCAAGGTGTGAGGGGAGATGAAGTTAAACTGTTGGTTTCCATTTACATCTGGCCTCATGGCTGTTGGATAAAGGTTTCATGAGGGAGAAGAAGATAAGGAATCTTACCTCCCCTAAAAGCAGAGGGGAAGTTATGGCTGTGGCTGGGCAAATAGGGTGCAAAATGAAAGGCCAAAGTGAAAGGGCCTCCTAGAAAGATATCCTGGGGGCAAAAAAAAGTTTTGTCAGAGACCCCTGTCTGCAATAATTGTGGCATACCAGCATGGGAGAGAAGAGACAAAGTTTTGGAAGCTAATTCTCACTCTCTTTCTTCTGCTTCATGTAAACTCAAAACAAAGTTTCCCTGTTGGTAGCAGGAAAGCCTAAACCCTGGGTTCTCTAAAGTTTGATTGATGGCTATAAACAGGAATATTTGAACAGGAATATAGAAAAGAAGGGAATTTGGGGGATGTGACCAGAACAAGATAAGGAACTCTGCCTCCTCAAAGCTGAATGTTAAAGTTAAGGAGGCAAGAGGCAAGGTTTAAGGAAATGGCTATTTCTATAGGGTCAAGGGTATTTGGGTTAGAGGAGAGAGGAAAACCTAGATTGAAGTGGAAAAGGAAGAAAGGAAGTAAATTCACCTCTCAGTGTAGTGGGGCTTTGAGGTTGGAAAAATGAAGCTTTTAGATTATGCAAGAATGTAGCTCTTGCCACCAGCTCACAATTGACCCAGATTTCTAGGCTTGGCTTCTGAAGAGAAAAAGTAGAGATTATAAAACTGGAAAGAATAAAGATATTAGCTGTGAAATTAACCAAAGAAGCACATGTGCTTTAGTAATTAAGAGACCTTACCATCTTTGCATCAACTCTCATATCCCAGATAAGCCCCCCAAAATGTCAGTGGCAGTGCAGCAGATGGATGCAGCTCAGCAATTCCACCTAGCCTGAGGAGTTTCCCTATCTGGGACCTCTCCTCAGGTAAAGCTGAGTCCTTGGCTTCATCACAGAAAAGAATGTCACAAGTCAGAGAGAGTGAAACACAGTTGTAGAGTTTATTAAGTACATACTTTAGAATAAGTGAGGGTACTGGGGGAGAAAAGGAGAGAGAGAGAGACAGAGACAGACAGACACATCCAAAACATGGGTGTGAGCTTCTCAAGAGAGAAAAGAAGGAAAAAAGTTGGGTAGGCTTCATTTTTGCTGCCATTTGATAAAGGGCATCACTGGGCCAGGAGAATCAATTGACAAGTGGGGTCAGGAAAATGGCAATTGTTATCCCAGGTGGCCAGAGGCTTCCTGGTGTAGGTAAACAGAAGTAAAGATTGATCAAAGGATGAGGGGCCACCCTACTTAGAGGCTGACAAGGCCAGCTGTCCTCTGGAGTGTCTGTGTGGGAGGGTGCTGTTGTGATTGGCCTCCGTCTCAGGAGGAGGGCAGGAGGGGGCAGAGGCCCAGAGAAGCAGCAGAATGGAGGAAAGAGGCCCCAGGAATGAGAAAGGGGTATCTCTCACCCAGATAACTTTTGCTTACAGCCTGGGTACTGCTAGCTTTGGGCAGGTACTCCTTGTGCTGCAATTGTGCCAAATGGAGTTGAGTGGCTGGCTAAAAAAAAACCCCACGTACTCATTTGCATGTAGTTTTGCATCTCATTTGCATACTATTCACTTAATGTCAGATGCACATAACTTCCCAGCTCCTGTTTCTCCCCAACCCCCACCAAATGCCTCAGTCTCCTCCCTTTCTTAATAACTCTCGCTCTCCCCCTATGTACTTTCCCTCCTTAGCGTGAGCTCTTCTTCCTCCTGAGACAGAGAGCCCAGGCCCTGGACCTGGGTACACCTATACTTGAATCTGGCCTCCTTCACTTGCTTTTCTTTGCTTCAGCAAACCTATTACCTCTCTTATGGGATCTGTAAAATGGGAACAATGGGTTGGGATTTAGCTCAGTTGGTAGAGCACTGAGCTGCAGTCTCTGAGGACCCGAGTTCGATTCCTAGCACCACAAAAATGGGGAAGGACCTGGCAATCCACTCCTAAGGCAATCCCGAAACAGTCAGCCATTGAAAACCCTATGAGGGTCGCTATGCGTTGGATACCGACTCGACGGCACCTAACAACAACAACAAAAACAACAACAAAAAAATGGGAACAATAATCATGATGTCTCAGACTTGTTTTAAAGGATAAGATAAAATCAGCCCAAAGCCCCTGGCCTCACAGTGGAACTCCATAAGATATGCCAGTTCTGGTCCTGGCTATCTCTTGATGCCTCCGTGTCATTATTGGAAAACTCTGCCGCTCTGGAGTTCCTCATTGGCCTTTCCTTTGGAACTGATGGATAAGCCTGTGCCTCCTCATATTCTCCCTTTTCTTGGTCACCTGTCCAAGTTACATTTAGAGCCATGGAGAGGAGAGGAAAGACTGTTAGCAGCAGTGTTTCTTTTTCATACTTTGGTGTCCTCTAACTGTAGGCTCTTCTCATTCATCTTGCCCAGCCTCTGCTGCCTAAGGATGCCCTGGTTCCTAATCCCCTGGCTGACCAGCTTCCTCTGTTTCTCTCTCCCAGCCCTCACATCACCTTGATCACAAAAGCCTGGGGAACACTGCCAAATCCCTCGCTCTACCATTGTCTCTGATTAGGCGACCTGTGCCAGCCTGCTGAAGATGCCCGGGTCACTTCCGAGAACCTCTTGCTTCTTTACCAGACAGCATCCTGGCTTCTCTCTAAGCACTAGCTTCAGAGTTGCACAGTGGAGAGAAAACAGCTGAGTCTCCTCCCTCCAAATCCTGAAGTGTCACTTCTGTGACACTCTCCTTCCAGCTCTTCGCCACTTTCAGCCAGCCATTTATTTCTCTCTTCCTGGGAAGCAAAGGGAAGGAGTTGTAAAGAAATACCAGCTGACACAAGTAGCATCGACTATATGTCAATCCCTACTGTAAGCACTCTGTGTATATGATCTCATTTAATCCTTATGGAAACCCTGTGGAACAGATATCTGTAAAATGGGGATGGTAATAATGAGACAGAGAAGTTAAATAACTTGTCTTACTCTCTCAGTAAGGAATAGTGAAGCCAAGAGTCCAATCTGAGCAGCCAGCTGCAAAATCCATACTCTTTACCCTTTGTCATCATCATGGACCAACATAGGGGAGATGTGTATAGAATGAAAGGTAATTATTCTTGATGTTTCCCAAGTTTGGGATAAGCAAGAACAGACATGTTGTAGTGAGTGGGATTAGGAGAGACATCATGTAGAACTTCTTGTTTCGAAGAATTAACAGGAGGGCTTGTACTATCATTTGTATGGGATAGATACCTCATATGAAATGGTGGTTTTCTAAAGGTCTGCAAAAACCACATATCTCTCTTTGTGATGGAGAGGTATTGTCAACAAGGAGCTGGGGATGGGGGAAGGACTTTTGGAAGCTTATCCAAGAGTTAATCAATCAGACGATATTTGTTGAACGTTATGTATAAGGGACTCTCCTAAGAGTTTGCTGCAATTCCCTTTGATGAAAAGCTCTGTTCTAGGCACTGAAGGAAGATATGCTTGGCCACCTCTAGGGTCTTTTCTAGATTCAGAAGGCCGTAAAGCTTCAGAGTTTGGACAGACAGAGGGCGGACTCACTGGCCTCTACTTTTCCCTCTGTTCTGCTGTAATATGGTCTGGATCTCAGTTCATGCCTCCTCAGGCCCAAGAGCCCCTGGCTTTGGGTTGGGACAGTCCAACAGCTCTGGGGTCCTTCCAGACTTCTTTCTACACCTCCTTCCCATCAGGCTGAGCAGACCCCTGTCCCTGGTGAGCGGGTCTATAGGAGATTCTTCCCTCAGCTCTCTCAAAGGACTTGTTTGAACCTTGTCTAGTTTGTTGGGCGTGAGAGGAGTTAGTCACTTCTTTCCAACCTGACTGGGGCCATACGTTTACAGGGCAGTCATTTAGTCCCTCAGTCCCTGGTTTGCTTGTCCTTCAAATCGTTCTTAATAGTCTCACGTGACAAGCCTGGTACTGGATCCCAGCGACATGGAGATCAAAGAGTTCTGCCTGCTTCTGCTCCCCCAAGGGCCCACTGTCTACTGAGGGAGAGAGACAATTTCAGAACAGGCTATACCATGTCCCCACATCCATCCTGGCTTAGGGGACAAGCTAGAAAAATCTGTCCCTTGATCCGGGCCCCCCACTGATCCTGTATTTTTAGCATGGCTACATTTGTCATCCATCATATCAATTAATTAATTAATTGCATTTTATTTTATATTCTGGGAGTTTGGGTGTTTTGAAGGCAAAAATGCAAATGTATGCAAATCAGTGCACAAATTTATGCAAAGACAACATGGAAATGTGTCCCCAGATTTTCTGGGAAAGAAATCTGGAGGCCTCAGCCAGTCCCTCAGCAGGCTGCCTGTCCCCAGGCCTGTCCTGTCTTCCCTTTTGTTTGTGTTTTTAATCTGCACTGGGCTTCCCGCCTGACCACTCTGAGGTCAATAATGCAGGTGGGCAGGCGGCAGGCTGGCCATCCATTATCCCGAAACCTCTCAGCTCCCCGAGCCACCAGAAAACTCCCTCACTCCTCATAATCGGCTTTCATTTCAAACAATCAAGAGATTTCCTACCGCTTTCCCTATGACTGGGTCTCGTAAAACACCCAGATGCTGAGCTTCAGGTTTAGAGCTTGACAACGAAGGGACTTAATGGAGGAGGTTGGCAATGTCTACTCGTTGTTATTGAAAACTAAATCCCAACGATTTTATTGGCCGTCTCCTGTGCACATAGCCTTGGTTCCTCAGAGCTGGGAGACAATGGGGAGGACTGGGGGACGCCAAGGCTGGGCAGCTTGGAGAAACTCCGGTGGCTTTGCGAGGTAGGGCTGCCCGACAGGTGTCACAGTGATAAAGAGCCTGTCTCTTGAGCTAGACAGGAAATCTCATGGAAGCCGCATGGTGGGAGGAGGGCTTGCAAGGGCAAAGGCTGATGGAGCCAGCATGAGGTAGGCATGAGCCTCATGTTTTGCAGGGTGTCATCCGGTAGTGGGAGCTGGACGAGGCAAGCGCTCAGTGCATCGAGAGGGGAAGAGACAGTGGTGGGGAGCACTGACCCGAGAGAGCCGGCTACCTGCTCACATACCCACCCCTTACCAGGGGGCCCTGGGATCTTGGACACATGTCAGCGCATGTGCCACGGGCTTGCCACGTGTGGCAAGAACCCCCGACAACACGTGAGCTGAAGGCTGCCTGAAGGATTGGATTTAGGCTGGATGCGAAGAACTTCCGGCGGGTGGGCGTTGTGAGATGCTAGAGCAGGTGACTAGGAGAGGATCGGAAATCGCCTTCCCTTCGAGAGTCTGAAACAAATCTGAAACCCATTTGCTGTGTGGGAGAGGAGGCACAGTTCTGTCTGGAGGCAGGGGGATGGACTAGATGGTTCCTAGAAGTCCAAAGAGACCAGTGAGAGATCTTCCCAAGGAGACAGACACACAGCATCAGCGTGCCTGCTCATGGGCGGCCATGTCTACAGACACAGGGTTTCGGTTTCCCCACTCTGTCCCTGCCTCTTTCCGGGGAGAGTCAACAGATCAGTGGGTCAAGCCACTGGAGCTCTATGGCGCCCAGGCACATGGCTGTCTGCTTTCTCTGTGTGGCTACGGCACATCTCCTCATCCCTGAGCCAGCTCCCTTCCACGCCCGCAGCGCTGGGCAGCCTCGTTGCCATTCCGGCCAGAGCCTGGAGCTCAGCCCTCTGGAGGGGCACAGGGCAGCGTGCTGGCGAGCAAGCATGTCAGAGCGGCTCTGGCGTTTCCCTAGAACAATTCAAATTGCTTTTTTTACACCTCACTGCACTATGCCAACCCTGATTCACATTATTTGTGCACTCGCTAAGTGTACATTATCTGATCCGTCACCCTGTAAAACGCTGCAAGAGGAATCCGTGGCTCCTGTCTGCTGCTGACTGTGGGTCAGGCACAGAAGTCTCTATACAAATATTTTTGCAAAATGGGAAAGAAGGAATAAACCCAATGCCACCACCAACAATAGCCCACCATAGCTGTGGCTAGGAGAAAGTCTTTGCCTCCTGCCTCAGGACTTAGGCTGTCCTGGAAAAGGCCATTCAACCAGAAAGCCCTGGCACCTTTTCTTCCATGGCCTCCTTTCTGTGCTACGTTATTTAACAGGAAGCGACAAGCAGGAGGAGAAATAAGTCTTTGAACCCAGCTATGCAGATTTCCTATGACTGATGCGCCTGGTCTGGAGAGAGCTGGAGGCAAGAGGGAAAGAGGAGGAGGGGGCATTGAGAGACAGAGAGAGCAGGAGGGGCATTCTCTGTCCCTCTCAGCTTTTCTAGAGGTGAATAAGGCTCTGTGTCCTGCCCTGCCCAATTCTGAAAATTAATCAAGAGCTCTGGAATCCTTCCATTTGGGGCTAGCTGGGAGGTTTGCTCACCAACCCCTAAAAGAAGCTGATTTGCAGGAAGTCCAAGGACTCCAGAGTTATTAGAAAATTGGTAGCTCATACTTCTGAGCAGGGCTGGGATTTAGCTCAGTTGGTAGAGTGCTGCGCTGCAGTCTCTGAGGTCCCCAGTTCAATTCCCAGCACCGCAAAAATGGGAGAAGGGGCTGGCAATCCACTCCCAAAGCAATCCCAAAACAGTCAGCCATTGAAAACCCTATGAGGGTCGCTATGAGTCAGATACCGACTTGACGGCACCACCACCACCACCAACAACAACAACTTCTGAGCAACCATCCTTCCGTACTTATGCCCCTCTCTCTTATAATCTGGGTAAATGGGACACGTCTTTGTTCTTACAGATCTCACTCTATCTCTAACGGTCACTGGAGTTGTGGCAGCTCCTCTCATGGCAGAGCAGAGTCTTAATTCTAAAGGGGAATCGCTAGGATCTCCTGTAGGTTGGATGAAGACCCCTATCCAAATTTGAAAGTGGATCCCTCCCTTTGCAGAGAGAGCTTCGGATTCACATTTAAGTTCAAGACAAATGACTTTCTCCACAGGAGTCCAGGCTTCCCGGGCCATCGCACTCCGAGTTTAATCCACTGCAGCGCACAGAGCACACGCAGGGGACAGGAACCCATCCCAGGCAGAGCCTGTGGAACAGAGGGAGCAGAACAAGAAAAAGAC
Source organism: Pedetes capensis (assembly GCA_007922755.1). Taxonomy (NCBI): domain Eukaryota; kingdom Metazoa; phylum Chordata; class Mammalia; order Rodentia; family Pedetidae; genus Pedetes; species Pedetes capensis. The sequence goes on from VMDO01002242.1 coordinate 17,451, forward strand.
CTGGTCCCTGCCCTGAGGTTGCTTATGATCTGGTTGGATTGACAAATAGCTGTCTTTCCCAGATGTTCCTGATTTGGCTCCAGCCCCAGGGTTCCTGAAGGGCATTTTACAGCAGTGAAGCCCAGGGGTCGCCCAGCTGAGAACCACATTTTCTTTCTTTTGGCAGGAGCCGGCAGCTTCCACATGGGAGCTCACATCTCAATGAAAACAAGCAATCTGATGCCTCCCTGACAACTCATTTTCTCCACCTTCATTCTGGGGAGAGGTAAATGTGTTCCAGCTGCCATATTGTAGCCACAACCCCTGACGCACCATCAATTAAAAACAGCAATAATTATGCATAGGAAAAAAGCCACAGATAATAGACTTCCATTAGATTAAGTAGTTATATGAATAAAAAAAATAAAACCTATACTTCGGCTAATTAAACCCACTCACCATCTGATTAAGATGTGTTGTGAGACCATGGAAAAGTACAAACCACTAACTGTAAGTAATCCCGCACAGATGGGAATTGATAGTGTATTCCCTGGCTTAGAGATAATGGATCTCCGTAGAGGTTAATCAGAATCATTAATAAGCATCAACAGGATGGACAGTACCAAACAGCTGGTGCCTAACGTTGAGGTCAGGGCAGGCTACGCTTCTAGTAAAAATGGCCACTCAATTTCACTCCATCTACTGAGAGGAGATGCCTGCAGCTGCAGCCCTGTGGCATCCGATCTCATCAGATCTTGGAAGCTAAGCAGGGTCAGGCCTGGTTAGTCCTTGGATGGGAGACCACCTGGGAACACCAGGTGCTGTAGGTCTGGGAGATGGAAGGGCAACCCACTCCCAAAAATCAATCTGCCATTGATAACCCTATGAACAGCAGAGAAGCACTGACAATAGTGTTTTGCCTGTTGTACATAGGGTCACTATGAGTCCAATACAGACTCGATGGCAACAACAACAACAATTGAGAGGAGAGGCTGAGGAGGGACACATAAGCTGACTGTCTGAGATCAGATTTGAGGTTCTAGACCTACTGAGAAGGAATCGTGACTCAACCAAAGAGGGTGGTGTCAGGCCCTTGCTGTTCGGCTTTGCGGGTATCTGTGCACCAGACCATAGTGGCTCAGGGGTAACTAGGGACCCAAGCCTGGATCTCTGTGAAGGCAGCGTGCCCAGTACTAAGAGCTGCACTCTCCTGTAGGTGTGGCTTGGGTTGCCATGGGAACTAGGCCCCTAGCGGGCATCTGGCCATAGTGGGGTACAGCGGGGTTGACTGAATCCAAGGCTGCTGTTTTGCGGGGCTGTGAATCTAAAGCAAACCTCAGAAATAAGGCCTGGGAGACGGGGCTGCGGGAAGAGCGCTGAGCGTGTCCGCGCGCAGAGCCGAGACGCAGGGCTGCCGCGCACCGAGGCCGCGTGTCCGATGCCCACTGAGCGGCTCCTCTCCAGCCTGCTCTGTCCTTTGGAGCAGCTGTGAGGAGAGCACCCGGCCCTGCCTTCTAATTACCACTAATTAGGTAAATGCTGAGATGTCTCTCTCTCCCTCCCCCTCCACCTCTTCCCCCACCAAGGCAAACGAGAGACACACAGAGAGGTCAAAAAAGAGACTTCCAAATGGAGACAGGCAGGGATGACAGGGCCTGAATACCAAGCAGCCGCTGCCCTGGGAAGGCCAAGGGGCACTGCTCTGGGGAGAGCGGGCCGATTTCTAGGGGGTGAGGGGCTCACACGCTTTCCCATGGGGGTCCTTCCTCCTCCATTTGGGCAGTGGGGCCAGCTGGTTGAGGGGAAGTAAGGAGACCAGTCTTTCTGGGCTGCCTCCCCAGGGGTCTGGGGCTCAGCATCTCTGGACCCCGGTCTCTCTCAGTTAGGGGCTCAGTTTTCCAGTGGGCTGCATGGGAGGGCAGGAGCCTTGCCTTGCTCACGCTCTGCACAGGGTCCCTGCACATTGAACCCCAATGGAGGGCCTCAGGGCAGAAGCCATAGTCACTTTTCCTCCCCCTGGAGCAGTGGGAGCCAGCGTGTGCCTGAGACAGGCATAGAAGCCTATGGATTTTAGGTGCCAGGTCGTATGTTGGTTTCAAAGGAAAAAAAAATTTTTTCTTTTTTGATCTTCATTCCTATTTTTTTTTGTTGTTGTTGTTGTTAGGTGCCATCGAGTCGGTATCTGACTCATAGCGACCCTCTGTACAATACGGGAAACGCTATTGTCAGTGCTTCTCTGTTGTTCATAGGGTTTTCAATGGCAGATTGATTTTTGGGAGGGGGTTGCCAGGTCCTTCTCCCAAGCCTACAGCTTCTGGTGTTCCCAGGCAGTCTCCCATCCAGGTACTAACCAGGCCCGATGCTGCTTAGCTTCCGAGATCTGATGGGATCGGATGTCACAGGGCTACGGCTGCAGGCTCCTATTTTTTAGTTTTATTTATTTGCTTGGTTTTTTTTGAGACAGTGTCATTCGGTAGCCCAGGCTGGCCTTGGACTCACGGCAATCCCCCTGCCTCAGCCTCTGAAGTGTTGGAATTACAGGCATGTGTCACTCCCAGCTTCATTTTTATTTTTTATAGGTCTTATTTATTTATCTTCCCAGTAAAGGGATGGCCCTCCCACTTTATAGATGTAAAAACCGAGGCCCAGAGTGGGAAAGTGGTGTATGCCTGTTCATTTCAACTTTAGGTCAAGACAAAAACCTCAAACAAGCTGCAGCACTAGGTAATTATCCATAAAGTTCAGAAAAATATTGCTTTGGTTTTAAGTTGTGGGAGGCTCAGAGATGTTGAAAGTTGCTTCTAAGGTCACACAGCTATGAAGTGAAAGAGTCAAGATTGGAGCCAGGCCTTTCCCATCCTGGAGCCTGACCGTTTCTGCCCAGCCTGTATCATGTTTCCCAGAGTGGCTGGGGCATTGGTGTCTTCCTTCTTTTCCAGCCCAAGGCTCTGGGCAGCGTCAGCTGACTGCTTGGGTAAGAGTTGTCAGTCTATGGCCACAGCATCTTCTATTTCAGAAGAATAATAGTTCCTGTCACAGATTTGATCTGCTCCCAATGCCCCTGGAAGCACAGCCCCCAGGGTATTCGTGCTTATAGGCTGGCTGGCTGGAGAGGATGCCAGGGGTTCAGCATCTCACGCCTCCCTTGAACTCTTACCAGTTTGGGATGAATCTCTTGACACTCTGATCTGCCCTCCATTCCAGTTAGTTGTTAGCTGCCCTTCTAGGCTATGGGTCCTGCCAAGAATCCCAAACCCTATAACCAAGGAAGTGCAAATAATAGATGCTCAATAAAAGAGTCCTCCAGTCCCACATTGACTGGAATTTTTGGCCTCAGACACTCCTGGCAGGAGTTGCACATGTGAACTTTTGTGGTGAGCCTGCATTTGTGGGTCCGGCCCCAGATGGGCTTTGCCCTCGTGGTGTGGGCTGGAGGAGGGAGACTGACATCATGCCAGCCCTCTGTGCCTGGCACTGCACAGGAGGCTTCCCTGCACCCCACCCACACCTTGGCCATCTGCTGCAGGGCTGCAGAGGATGTACGTGAGGCAGGAAGGGCTCAGGTTCAGAGCTAGGAAGCTCCCGGTAGGTAGGTTTCCTGGCCGTCTCCGAGGTCAAAGGGTGTGGGGTGTTCAAAGCCAGGCAGCCCAGAAATGCAAAGCCTGCAGGTTGACAAACAGCTGGACTTTTGTGCAAGGTAAGGAATAAGAGTGTATGTCTGTACATATGTCTCAAACACTGGTCTAGGAGACAGAGGCCAGATATGCCTTTCCGCTGGTTGTCCTGGGGGCTAGGGAGGGCCAGGCTGGAGCCAGTCCCACCCAGGCCTGCCCAGCACCGGGGGATGACTTGAGATTCACTGTTTGGCTCGTTGTGGGTGAGGGCAGGCTGCTACACTCCCGTACAAGGCTTTAGGGACACCTGAAGACCACCCCCAGCAGGCTCTGCCCTTCAGGGAGCCTTTCTGATCCTCCCTTAGGCCCAGCCTCATTGGCCAGCCTCCCTCTTCGCCCCATTGCAGGCTGGGCACCCATCCATCAGTTTGCAGAATCACAGTGTTCTCTCTGGGATCTGTTTCCCCAATACAAGGGCCATAGCTGCTCATCTTCCTCCTCTTGCTGCCTGGCACCCAGGACAGCCTCTGTGACCTCTGTGGGTGGATGACTTGGACCTGATTCCAAGCCAGCCTCTGGCTCTGGCCAGTGTGACTGTGGGCGACTTCTCTCTGCGTCTCAGTTGCTTTAGTTCTAAAGTCACAGCAATTCCTACCTCCCAGGTTGTCATGGGGGTGGGATTTAGCTCAGTTGGTAGAGCACTGCTCTGCAGTCTCTAAGGTCCCAAGTTCGATTCCCAGCACCGTAAAATGGGAGAAGGATGTGGCAATCCACTCCCAAGGCAACCCCCAAACAATCAGCCATTGAAAACCCTGTGAGGGTCACTATGAGTTGGACACGACTTGACGGCACCTAACAACAACAACAACAAGTTGTCATGGGGAAGCAGGGAGGAACGGTGAGGATTACAGGCAGAAATGCTAGGTACTTCCTTCTCTTGGCTTGTTCTTTGCAGAGGAAAGGGAGGAGCAGGTGGCTTGGGGCAGATGCTTTTGGAACGACCCCTGGTCCGCTCTCTCCCGTGATCACCAAGTCTCTACCACTTGCTCTGTGAAACTTTCACTAGCGTGATGCAGGGCAGATGCAAGTTTCTGCAAAACATCACCTCTCTACCCTGGCCATGCTCTGCTCCAAATGGGCGTTCACTCTGTCCCCTGGCTGTCCCTCCAGCCTCATTCTGCCGCCCTCAGTGCTTCCCCTCTCCATAAAACCAAAGAGGCTCGAAGAGTAACCAGTGCTTCCCTCAGCGCTCCCGCCTCCTGGACACCTCAGAGTCTCGCATGAAAATAGCTTCCAATATCTTTTATTGTGGCATAATACACAGAACATAAAACGTACCATCCTCACCACTTTATGTGGACAGCTCAGTGGCATGACATACATTCCTGCTGTCATGCAACCGTCACCGCCATCCAACTCCAGAACTGTGTCCCCTTTCCAAACTGAAACTGAGTGCCCATTGAACACTAACTACTCCTTCTCTCTGTCCTCAGTCCCTGGAGACCACTTTTCTACCTTCTGTCTCTTTGAGTTCAACTCCTTTTGTTGTTGTTGTTGTTAGGTGCCGTCGAGTCGGTAGTGACCCTCTGTACAACAGGGGAAACACTATTGTCAGTGCTTTTCTGCTGTTCATAGGGTTTTCAATGGCAGATTGATTTTTGGGAGGGGGTTGCCAGGTCCTTCTCCCAAGCCTACAGCTTCTGGTGTTCCCAGGCAGTCTCCCATCCAAGTACTAACCAGGCCTGACCCTGCTTAGCTTCCGAGATCTGACGGGATCGGATGCCACAGGGCTACCGCTGCAGGCCATTCAACTCCTTTAGATACCTTATATGCATGGAAAGGAGAAGGACCTGGCAGCTCACTCCTGAAAACAATCAGCCATTGAGAACCCTATGAATAGCAGAGAAGTACTGACATAGGGCCAGTCATAGCACAGTGTCAGGGAGAATTTCGTTCTGTTGTACATAGGGACACTATGAGTCAGACAGACTCAGTGGCACCTAACAACAACAACTCATGGTCCATCCATGTTATAGCCTATATCAGAGTTTTCTCCTTTTTAGGGCTGAATAATATTCCATGGCATATATGTATCACATCTTGCTTATTCGTTCCTCTGCGGGTAGATGCGTAGGCGGTGAAGTTTAGCTCTGTGTTGGTACCATTTTCTTCTCTTTCCACATGTGCACAGCCAATTGCTCATCTGTTCACATTTGGATGGATCCAGGGAGCCACGTGAATAGGCACCGTGTACAAGGCTCTGTGACAGGCCTTCAGGAGGATGAGAGAAAGAAAACAGAATCCTTGCTTTTATAATGTTCTTAGACGGAGCATTGAGTTAGGCTTTTAAATTAGGCCCAGACAGGGCTGCACAGAGGAGGGGTGGTGGGTTTCTCTAGTAGGAAAGATGAGTGTGGATCAGGAAGGATTTCACAGAGGAGGCGCTGGCTGAGCTGTGACTCCATAGGTAAGTAGGCATCTGGCAGGCTATCAGGGCTTCCAAGAGCCGTCCAGGCAGGGGAGCAGCCCCAGTGTGCAGGAGGAGAGGGAGAGGCGGGGACGTCACAGAGGCTGTGGTGGACAGCGGAACATAAAGCACAGAGGTAGAAGAGGCTCCCGGGGCCGCAGGGCAGTGCCAACTCCAGTGCTCCAAAGGAGCCTCCCAGGGAAGCGTCCAGGGAGAGGCCAGTTTGAATCACACTGGATGAGCTCCCACGGGGGACAGCAGGTTATTTCAGCAGGAAGGGTCGGGACCAAATGACTTCTGAGGTCACTCTACCTCCTGAACCTTGGGGTGCAGAGGTGAAGGGACCTGGCTTATGAAGGGTGAACTGGGCGCTCTCTTGGACCTATGTGAGTAGATCTGTGAGGTGCTAACTGCGCTCTCTGGGGCTGGGGTCTGTGGTGGCAGAGTTAAGGGGTAACAAAGGAAAGACTTCCGGCCACACACTGACCAGCCATGACCTCTGCCCACCAGGGCCAAAGCAGCTAAGAAAGTCAGCTCCGGCATTTAAGTAGGGAGAAAGCAGGAAGCTTACTGAAATATTGTCAAACCAAACAGGTGCGACCTGGAACAATCTGAAATTTGCCTAAGAGAAGACATGGAGACTTGGAATTGAGTCTGGATGCCTGATTCAGATCCTATTCTGTCAGTTACTAGCTGTGTGATATGCAAAAAAATTCTTGACCTCTCTGAGCCTGTTTCTTCATCTGTAAGATTGGGATGGCAAGACCATGTGACTTATTTATTTATCTATTTATTTTGCATAACTGGTGTGCTGAACCCAGGACCTCATGCATACTTTGCAAGTGCTCTACCGCTCCACTCCAGCCCCTTTTATTTGTTATCTTAAGACAAGTCTTGCTAAGTTACACAAGCTGCCTTTGGCCTCAAACTTGTGATCCTCCTGCCTCTGCCTCTCAAGTTGCTGAGATTACAGTTCTGTGCCTCTGCAACTGGCTGCCCTCGGCTTCTCTTCGAGGAGGACTTTAGAAGGGATCCGAATAAGTAAGAATGGCAGTGATTAAGGCTGGGAGGCATTGCCGTTCTGTCGGTGCTGACAAGAATTATGTGTGGGCAGGACAGTGGGGGAGGGGGTTGAGTCCCTAGGACTCTGTGGGCGCAGACAGGGCGAGAACTCCTCAGTCCTTGGATGACAGTGTGCTGGTGATAGGCGGAGCGGGCACTGACCGCCAGTGAGGGTTGACAGCAATGCCTTCGTGGGACTCTGCCACGTGCCTGGTCTGGCAGGGACTGGGCCTGGAAGCTGCCTCTGGGGCACCTGCAGCTGAGGCCCCTGAGATTAGCAGCGGTCCCAGGAGCAGAGCCCCAAATCTGGGGTCAGGAACAAAGGCACATCTGAGGCCACGCCCCACCCTCGAGGTCTAGAGAACCTCTCTGTGCTGGTGTCCTTATCGGTGGCTTCTGACAGTCTACTAACCCACCTGGGGGCACTAAGTGTGGCAGGGCTTTCTCAACCCTAAAGAGCCGAAGGAACGCTCACTTCCTGTCTCGCCCTTCCCCACGCAGGCAGCTGAGCCATGGCGCTGTGTTCCTGCAGCTGCTCCCACTTACTCAGGGTCTGGGGGCCACCCATCCACCCAAGGCACTTGGCTATTCACGGCCTCAGCCACCCAGCCCCTGCACGCCTGTAAAAGCTAAGAATATGTAGTAAAGCTGCCGTAAGTCTTTATGAACCCTCTTTCCCAGGGGCCCTTCCTGATTCTGTGAATCACACCAGCATTTGCACAGAGGGCCAGAGCGGGTACTGGCGCAGCAGGACTGTGCAGCCTCAAAAGGGCTACGGCTCTGGGTGACCTTGGCAGACTCTCCTGTCGCCTTGGTTGGGCCATTTACTTTCATCCTAGAGACAGGAAAAAGGAAAGAGGAGGAAAACAAGGTATAGAGGTGCAATAGAGCGGTTTGGTGTCAAGTAGACCTCAGCTGGGGGCTGTCTGCTTCCATTTTCCTCTGTGTAACTAAGGCAAGTCACTTAACCTCTTTGAGCCTTAAATTGATCGTCTGTAAAACGGGGATAAAGGAAGTACTATGCTTAGTTACCCAAATAAGATAGTGGATATAAAGTGCCTAGCAAGATGCCTGGAATGAAGTAGTCAATATTGTCACATTAAAAGGTAGTAATGTTTGGGTGTGGTGATGCTCATCTGTACTCCCAGCACTCAGGAGGCTGGGGCAGGAGGATCATGAGTTTGAGGCCAGCCTGGGCTACATAGTGAGGCCCTGTCTCAAAAAACAAAACAAAACAAACAAGAAATAAATAACTAAAAAACCACCAACCAAACAAAATACCAGATGACTCTTTTGATAATATAGTAATTTAAAGTGTAAATATTATTTACTTTTTGCGCAGTGATTAATAAGTAATGAGTGCCTAATAAATATTTTCTGAATGAGTGAGCAAACGCATAAACTGAAAATGTTGAAGAAGCAAAAGAGAAAGAAGGAAAAGAAACTGTAACTCGAACATCCTCTCTATGAAACTCTTTTCTATGTCCTCTGCCCTCCAAATCCTCACCACAAATTGAGAATTTGAGACTAGTTTGTCTCCAGGATCTCTCCCAGCTGTCATATTTGCAGACTCTTGATTTGTTACTTAACTCATGCCTTGATCCAATGTTGACTGAACATCTACTGTGTGCTACCCTTGCTTTGTTGTTTGTTGTTGTTAGATGCCATCCAACTCATATCGACCCTACATACAACAGAAGGAAACACTCTCCAACACCGTGCCATGCCCAGCACTATGTCAGGGCTTCTCTGCTATTCATAGGGTTTTCAAAGGCTGATTGTTTTAGGAGTGGGCTGCCAGGTCCTTCTCCCAAACCATTGCTCTAGGTATGAGAAACATACGACATAAAACCCTTGCCCTCTTGACGTGTGCTTTTTTGGTGGTGACAGAGGTAAAACATAAAAACCATGAGGGCTAACTAAGTTACATTCTCAACTAGATGCCACTATATGCTGTGGAGGACAAGAAGGCAGGGTGATGGGGACAGTGAACCCCAGGGGGCAAGTTCTGCAGTTTTACAGAGGGAGCGTGGGAGGTCTCTGGGGATGTGGTTCCCTTTGAGCAGAACTTAAAGGAGGTAAAGGAGTGAGTTATGTTGATACCTGGAGAGGGATCTGTTGTTGTTTTTGTTGTTGTTGTTAGGTGTCCTATAGTTGGCCCAACTCATAGCAACCCTCATAGGGTTTTCAATGGCTGATTGTTTCGGGATTGTTGCGGAAGCAGATTGCCCTTTGGTGCTGGGGATCGAACTTGGGTCTTCAGAGAGCGCAGCGTGGCACTCTACCAACTGAGCTAAGCCCCTGCCCGTGGGACGTGTTAGAAAGCAAGAACAACACCTGAGATAATCACCTCACAAGGAAGAAAGGCTTCTTTTGGGCTCACAGTCAGGTCTCAGTCCATGACTGATTGGCCCATTGCTTTGGGCCTGTGGCGAGGCGGCACAAGATGGCAGAAGCTTGTGGTGGAGCAAGTTGGTACCTCATTGCCAGGATGCAAAAGGGAGAAAGAGGAAGAGCCGGGTATCCCACAGTCCTCTTCAGGGGTATGCCCTCAGTGACCTGAACACCTCCCACCTCGTAAACTTCTACCATCTTCCAGTACAGCCATGTTGGAGACCAAGCCTACAACACAGGTCCTGTAGGGGACGCTTATCCAAACAATGGTGAGGGGACAGCTAGTGTGAAGGCCGGGAGCAGGAGCTTGTCTGGTATGTTAGATGAGCACAGGGGTACCCAGCTCTGTCTTCACTGAAACCGAGAGCAGAGTGAGCAGCGCGCTCCTCCCAGTTGCCTGGGGTGAGGGCAGGAAGACTCCAGTTGGTTCATCATCCTTCTTCTTGACCTGTGCCGCCTCCCTTCACGTCCCCACTTCCCATGCATCCATCATGGACAAGGCTCTCCTCCCTGGCAACAGATGGCACTGAGGATGAAGCTTCTTCCTCGATGACTTAAATGTTACTGGTTCCTTTGCTGGGTGGAAATGAAGGAAACCTTTGGCTGAGCAGGAAAGAATCAGGTGAGGAAGCAGGCCAGGGCCTGGCAAAGGCCAGGATGATGAGCTGCTGCGGCCAGGCAAAGCGACAGAGACCATCTACCTAATTCACCTGGTCTAGGAAGAGCATCGGACTGAGAGCCAGAACATGGTTCTACTCGTGACCCTGCCACAGCATGCTGTGAAATCTCCTTCAAGTCATTTCCCTCCCTGGCCCTCGATTCTCTCCTCTCTGAAATCTAAGGGCACAGAATTTGGAGATGTCTAATATTCCCCCGCCTGCAGCCATAGCCCTGTGGCATCCGATCCAGTCAGATCTCAGAAGCTAAGCAGGGTCGGGCCTGGTTAGTACCCGGATGGGAGACCGCCTGGGAACACCAGAAGCTGTAGGCTTGGGAGAAGGACCTGGCAACCCCCTCCCAAAAATCAATCTGCCATTGAAAACCCTATGCACAGCAAAGAAGCACTGACAGTAGTGTTTCCCCTGTTGTACCAGAGGGTCGCTATGAGTCGGATACCGACTTGACGGCACCTAACAACAACTAACAACAATATTCCCACAGTAGAGTGGGCATTTGTCTGCCTTTCCCACAAGACGACAGATTCCTGGAAGGGTGAGTTGGATTTGTCTCTGTGTCTTCAGCGTGTGTACCACAGGGACAATGTTTGATGAGAAAACGCAAGGCTTGCGTCTTTGAGAAGTTTTCCTACAGCCTGGGGCCTTGTCGAGGAAGCTGTTGTCAAGTGATAGCCCCAAGCCATCTCTCTTTGCCTGCTCCGGCCTCACACATCCTGCCTGGCTGAGCCCTGACCTCTCCCGCCCCAGGGACTTCCTATCAAGAGATAGTTGATGGGAAAAATCAGTTTGTTTACTTTTCATTAACTTGTGTCCAGTGGGCTGTGTGTAGGGGGAAGAATGCGGGAGTGATGAGAGAGTGAAGAGGCGGGTCAGCCTCTTTTCCTGCCAGTCACCCTCAGGCGATCCCCCTCTGTCCTGGTCACATGGCCTTGCAAAGGCCTCCTGCTGCCAATCCTGGGAGTCTCCAGCCCTATGCTGGTCTCACTGGGGGCCCAGCTGCCCTTAATGAAAGGAAGCTATGTCCCTGCATGTGCTTCCGCCTGCCTCCAGAGAGAGCCCTGCTGGCCTCCTGGGGGGCCCCATTATTGATTTGTGGATGTTAATTCTGAAGCAACCATCGGCGCTCGGTGGGAGGGCGCATGATGGGGGTGTGGTGATTGTCAAGCAGTGGCTTAGACTGCCAAGGAGTGTCTGAGAAGCTGCGGAGGTCCTCAGCCCTGCAGGGCCCTCCTAAGGTTCCTGGAGATGGAGCCTCGGAACTTCCGCCATCCTCGGCTCTGGGAGCTGAGGCTGGGGAAAGCCATCCTCAGTCAGTCTCACTCCTAATCCTTCCTGATTGGCTGATGAGGTCCGAGGAGGCGGAACAGGAAGTCGTGTGGACTCTGCATCCAATGCCTTCCAGCATTTCCTCCATCAAGGAGCAGAGGTGTCCTTGGTGACCCCAAACTGACATTTCAGGCTGGTGCACCAAGTGAAGTGCCTTCCCGTGGGAAAATAGCTGCAGATGACTGGGTCACATCCAAGCGGAAAGAAAGCCTGCGCTGTGCCATTGACCTACAAAAATAACGAGTAGAAAGGAAATCATGAAACCCAGCTTCAGCACCTATTTCCGCATTGCCAGTCTTTTGTAGAGAAATCCCTCAGTACCAGGCTCCTCTCCCCGAGAACAGCTCTGAAATAGCACGGAGAGACTCTAGTTGTGGACCCTTAGGTGCTTCCATGACAAATCCTAAGATCTTGGGAACTCTTTATATTTTCTAAGTCTCCATTGAAGTCATTTGGAAATTGGGACAGCTGCAGAACAGAGTAGGGAAGGGAATGGTGAGACCAGGCAGGAATGCTTTGTAAGTCATAAAGCACTGACAAAAGTTACATCATGCTTCTGAGTCCACTTTTAGCAACTACCAATAAGTAGCATTTCAAATCAATATGTCAAATACAAAGAGGGAATTTTTAAAAAAACTTTGGCCACATATTAGTTTTTGTTAGGTGCTATCGATTCCGGTCAGACTCATAGCGACCCTATGTACAACAGAACGAAACACTCCCCAACACTGTGCCATGCTGGGCTATGTCAGACCTTCTCTGCTATTCATAGGGTTTTTCATGGCTGATTGTTTCTAGAGTGGGCTGCTGGGTCCTTCTTCCATTTTTGTGATGCTGGAGATTGAACCCAGGGCCTTAGAGCACAGAGCAGCAGCACTCTACCAACTGATCTAAACCCCAGTCCTTGCCCACAGAAGCTGGTGATAATCTTTGGCCTCCCCCAAACAGTGAGGGTTTAGAAAGGAGTCCAGGTTTGACCTGTCCCCAGATGTGCCCTCCCTCACCAGGCCATCCTCATCCCATGTGTCCTCCTAGCTCCTATGTTTTTGTACAAGGAGGCCATGGATTTCTCCTATGAAGTGTGGATACTGCTGGAATTAAGTGATTTTTTAAGCCTTTTGAACTCTGATTTACATACTTCACAAAAATCCCCATTTTCTGCCACCCCCTCTCCTTCACAGAGTGGCTGCTGCTGCTCCATCCTATCCTAAATTTTTCTTCTTCTTTGGGGATGTGTATTTGACTCCCTGGACCTTCTCTGTTTCCTCACATCCTTTGGTTCTTCCAGGTTTTAACAAGAGAGATCTGTCTCTTCTCCAAAAGGTGTCCCTGAGATTCTTTAAATGGCTGGGAGTGGGGAAAAGATCTCATGTATTTTTGGTACCAGAGATAATCAGATAATTGTGCAATTAGCAGTAATTTTATCCCTCCTGTAATTTCCTTCTAACTGGAGCCCCCTTTAAAAAAAAAAGAAAGAAAGAAAAAGAAAACAAGAAGAGGGATTTCTTTTTCCCCCTCTTGTTGTTGTTTTGTCTGGAGTGTCTGTCATCAGAAACTTGGTTGGACACCCACGCGCTCCATAGGGGAAGCGAGGGGGAAGGGAAGAATGGGAGAGCCAGAGCTCCTGTGGGAGAGAATCTGCCAAGCAGGCCGCTCTCCGAGGCTCCCCTGCAGAGCACAGGCTGCTGGAGGGGACAGTGCGGGAGGAGGCTGCTTCCGTCTCCAGAGGCCATCTCTTGTCTGTACAGCGACTCCCCAGGCCGCCCCTTTAACCCCCCCGGGCAGGGAGACGTGGGGGAGACAGCCAAAGCCAGGAGGGTGTGACTGGGCTCCTCCAGGGGACTGGGTGATGGGAACGAGACTTTCCGATTCCACGTCTCAGTGGGGTGTAGAGGGCAACGATCCAGGTCCCATGCGTCGGGGTCAGTTCCCCTGGCCAGCCCAGGACCCGGCCCCACATCCCACGAGTCCCCTGGACACGTGCGCTTGGTATAGAGGGCACAAACACCTCCAGGCCTTGTTCTAGGTAATTACCAAGCAAATCCCCCCCCTCCCCAACCCCCGGGCAGGGCCTGCCTCCAGTTCCCTGATTCGGCCCTGGCTGTGCAATCAGCACCAGGTAACCTTCGGGGACCTCTAATTGCTCTGGAGTTGCCAGGGACTTTGCAAGGTAAGCACGCGCCGTGCTTCTCCCGGGTGCGCCCACAGGCGCGCCTGGCGCCCACCCTCCCCCTGCTGGCCGTGGGGGACTGGAGGTGCCGGGTTCTTCGAGGAACCGGGTGCGGAGAGATCGGACCCTGAGAAGTGAAAGAGCAGCATCGCGCTAATGGAGCCCGGGTGGGGCGAGCTGGTGCAGAGAGCAGAGGAGGGGAGACTGCGCGACTTGTGGCAGGAGAGGGGCCACCTGGCTCTGTCCCCGTGGAAAGGGGCTCTGGGGGACATGGGGTCCTCTTGTCCCTTGCCTCCGGCGCTGAGGCACCTCATTGATGAGCCTTGTCATCATCCTTCAAGTGTAATTTTTTTAAATTGCAAAAATCTTACAGAGCTATTAACCTCAAAAGAGTTTAACATATGGCACACCGAGTCTCCCTCTTACCCTAATTATAAGGCTTGCAGTAATGGGGCTGTCTTTTAAGTTACAGCTGCTGCGCTTTTGGCTTTCGCTAACATTACATCCTATTAAAGAGCTACATTAAATGCATGCAAATTGCCGGAGCGACCGCACTCTCCCGACCAACGAGGGGGACCGGATTGCAGCCGAGTCGGTGATATCGGGGTCAGACTCACCCTGCTGCGAGCACCATATGATCTATCAATCAAGCTCCTCTCATTAATTAACTAATTCATTAAATATCTTTATATATGAAGGCCCGGCCAGGCGGAACATTGTGTTGACAGGGACGTCCCGTCAGCCCTTAGCCCTGCGCTCCCCTCCCCTCTCGCGCAAATCACCCGGTGACTAAGAGAGGTCAACTTCCTCGTGTCTGCGGGCACGGAAGCACCCACTGTGCGGCTCCTAGGGGCGCCCTCCCTGGGCCTCCTTCCGGGTGACCCCCATCTGTCCAGCGTCCTCGGGGACACCTGTTTTCTCGCGCATGCGCCGGAGTGTTATGTGTGTTGTCTTTTGCCTCCGCTCTCAAGCCAACCCCTAGAGGGCAAGACTGGGAAGTCGTGCTCACGTAGTGTCCCGGCGCCTAGTACAGGGCCCAGTCCAAGGCAGATGCTTTGAATGCTTGCTGAACTGGAGAGTTTTCCTCCCTCCGCTACTTCCAGCGCCGTAGACCTTTTCTCTCTTTGCCCTTTCGGAACACACACCAGCTAGGAGAGCAGAACAGTGATGTAAGCAGATGATATTCCTGCAGAAGAGGAGGGTGGTTTATTCGTGGTACCAGAGGACGGACAAAGATGAGCACGAGGGAGAGGAACTTTTAAAGTTCAGAGCTGGAGCTGGGCGCCATGGCTCAAACCTGGAATCCCAGCTGCTCTGGAGGCCGAAGGAGGATCCCTAATTCCAGGCCTGAGGCAGCCTGCGGAACAGCTAGATCCTGTCTCAAGGTAAAAAAAAAAATAAAATAAAGTAAAAAATGGTCTCAGTGTACAGCCCAGTGGTAGAGCACTTGAAAAGTATGTGCTAGGCCCTGGGTTTTACTCCCGAGTTTTTTAAAAAATAAAACTCAGAGCTGGCCAACCATGCAGCCACAATACCTAGACTTTGAAGCAAACTGTTGTGTCAAGATCAAGCCTCAGTCATTCTATAAACACTAGGGAGGCATTTTAGAATGGATTCTAGGTTGCTGTATACACACATATGTTGTTGTTAGGTGCCATGGAGTCGGCTTCCAACTCATAGCGACCCTACATACGACAGGAGAAACACTATTGTCAGTGTTTCTCGGCTATTCATAGGGTTTTCAATGGCCAATTGCATTTTGGGAGTGGGTTGCTGGGTCCTTCTCCCAAGCCTACAGCACCTGGTGTTCCCTGATGGTCTCCCATTCAAGTACTAACCAGGCCGGACACTGCTTAGCTTCCAAGAGCTGACAGGATTAGACGCCTCAGTGCTATGGCTGCAGTCATACACACATACACACACAATTTAATATATATATTGTTGATAACAACTTCCTTTCATGAATGAACTAATTAAGTATTTTTGTATATGAAGGCACAGCTGGGTATAAAATTTTGTAGACAGGGAGAATGCCGTGTGTGTGTGTGTGTGTGTGTGTGTGTGTGTGTGTGTGTGTAACTTGTTAAGCACTCTACCCTGGCATCTGATCCCATCTGATCTCAGAAGCTAAATGGGATTGGGCCTGGCTAGTACTTGGATGGGAGACTGCCAGGGAATACCAGGTGCTGTAGGTCTGGGAGAAGGACCAGGCAACCCACATTCAAAAAACAATCAGACATTGAAAACCCTATGAATAGCACTGACAATAGTGCTGGGAATGGCACAATGTCTGGGAGTGTTTTGTTCTGCTGTACATAGGGTTGCTATGAATCAGATCTGACTTGATGGCATCTAACAATAACACGACAATGTTGACAAGAACTGTGCCAGGTGTTTATTTTTGCTTCCATGTTATTGAAAAAGATGTAGAGGCTCATAGTCAGTAGTCCAAGCTTTAAGTGACAGAGCCAGAAGTCAATCTCAGGCTTTCTGGATTCAAGGCCGATGCCTACTGCTACTTCATTAGAAGTAGAAAATTCCTTCTCAGAAATCAGTAAAGAAGCCATTCTCCTCAGTCATCTGCTTCCCTCCTTGTCCATACAGATATCCTTCCTTCCTTGTTATGCAGAAGCCACGATCACCATTGCCTTTGTGGAGAGGCTGGTGGGTTTGGGAAGTCACAGCATACACCATGATACTGGCTCTTGACTGGGTATAGAATGGGTTGTAGTGATTTTTCATCTAGAGAATGGGGTAGACCAGACCAGTGCCTTATCCTTCCGGAGCTGAAAGATCTGGGCCTTGTGCAGCTGGGTATGAGAGTGGGAATGGGATGGGCAGTCTCCAGGTCAGCTCCTGGAGAGCATATTTCCATGAGGCTCTGGCTCCTGCTGGACAGGGCAGTGTGGGTGAGGCCTTCAGGTCAAATTGTTAGCCTTGGTTCCTGCTATTCAGCTCATGCAAGTTCCCACTGCACCCAAATGAAATGCAATGTGCAGGTAAACTAGCAGAGCCTAGGAATTCTGGGAAAACATACGCCCAGACCCTGTGATGCTGCCCCCCTCTCCCCTCTCCATCTTATTCCCTTTCATGCCCTTCTGAGACATGGGGCTAATGGACTTTGGCCGCTAGCACCCGCGATGTTGGGCACCAACCTCACCGTGGGCCTTTCTAGCTTCCTGCAGCCCCCTTGGCTCCCAAGAATAGTTTTAGAATGGGGTGTGCTGTGATAATGGAGGTTAATGGTAACCTTGAAATCAATTTTCCCTCCCAGAAGAAAATTCTCCGGGCTTAGGTTGCACACACTGTAATAGTGAAAATGGCTCTAGATTTGAAAAATTGGCACGTTGTAGTCCAACAAGGCAATTTTTGAATTGTTCCATGCAGCTGTGCACCTCTGGATACTATGCTGCTTGTGTCCCAAAGCCATGGTTGGAGAGCATTTTCCAGCCAAAACCAGCTCTGAAGTGGTTTTATTTTTGCTTCTCCTTGTTGTTGTTGTTAGGTGCCGTCAATTCGGTATCTGACTCATAGCAACCCTCATAGGGTTTTCAATGGCTGTTTCGGGATTGCCTTGGGAGTGGATTGCCAGGTCCTTCTCCCATTTTTGCAGTGCTGGGAACTGAACTTGGGACCTCAGAGACTGCAGCATAGTACTCTACCAACTGAGCTAAATCCCAGCCCTTGCTTCTCCTACCCCAGCCTAAAATTTTGTTTCTGTTGTTCACTTGCCCAAAACTCTTGGAACTTTGGCCTCTACCTTAGTAGCTGGCAGGGCTATTGGACAAGCTCTCTGCAGAATCTCCTTCCTGCAGGCCTGAGGGCTAAAGCTTGGGAAAGAGGGGTTCCCAAAGAGTAAGAACCATGCACAAGCGGCCAGGAAAGGCCCAAACATCTCAGCAATTCAGCTCCCAGCCAGTATGTCCTGGCTGGTGTCAGAGCCGGGCTGGGGTTTAGCTCAGTTTGTAGAGTGCTTGCTCTGTACACCCTGAGGCCCTGGGTTCTATCCCCAACACGCAGAAATGGGAGAAGGATGTGGCAGCCCACTCTTGAAGCAATCCCCTAGCAATCAGCTATTGAACACCCTATGAATAGCAGAGAAGCACTGACATAGTGCCAGGCATCGCACGAAGTCGGGGAGTGTTTCATTCTGTTGTGCGTAGGGTCTCTACTAGTCGGACTCGACTCAATGGCAGCTAACAACAAGAAGTGTCAGAGCCCTTGTTGGACTGAATGACAAGAACCTAGAAGAGGAAGTGTCTTTGATCATTGCACAGGAAACCTGATTTTGGTGAGTTGTGTTTGCTGTATCATAGGATGAGAATAATTTGTCCTGGTTTTATAAACATTAAGTTGCAAAACAAGGCATCTTAGAATAAAAATAGGGGCTGTGTATTTCAAGTAATGGAAGCTTAGCGTATGAGGACTGCAAGGCAGCATGGCAATTACTTAGTAAATGTCTTTGTTGTCCAGATGGGGAAATGAAGGTTGCCTAAGGTCACATATCTGGCCAGTGGATGAGATCTTCATCTCCCTACACAGTGCTGCAGGCTTTCTGGGTAATGACCCAAGTGGCCCTGGAAGCTATCATTCAGTTCCTGTGCTCTGGTGGCCATAGCTCTCTTCTTTCAGCTTATTTCCTCTGTCATGAGTTCTCTTAATGTGGGACTTATTTGGTGACTTGAGAGCCAAATAATGTGTTGGAATGGCAGATGGAAGCCTGAGCTTCCTTCCAGCTGCTCTGGCTGCTGACTTCCTTCAACCTCATTTCCCACAGGAGGTCCTGTGATCTCCAGTGGGTCCCCGGACTATCCCTTAGTCCTCAGGAGGAAGTCCAGGTTCCTTTCCCTGGCGCACCATGTCACTCACAAGGTGACTCATGCCAATTTCTCCTGCCCCATGTCTCAGGGCCACTGACCTCCAGGTGCCACCCCAACCTCACCCCCTCATACCCAGGTGTCCCAGCGTTCTGACGTTGGTTTTTATTTCCTTGGATACACTTCGCCTGCCTTCACCTTTGCACATTTGATAATTCCCTCTGTCTAGACAACTCTGTGTACCTGGCCTCATTCCCATCTCCCTCCACAGGGTTAACCTGGACTCACCCTTCAGTCCCTGTTGAGACACCAGTTTCTCTTCACTGAGCCCCAAATTCTGCATTAGAATCCTATGTGTGGCCTCCTAAAGCACTCTTTACTTCCCCTCTGGATGGCCATTGCCTATTGGAACCTCCCACCAGAATGTAAGTCCCAGAGGGCAGCACAATGCCATGTCCATCCTCATGTCTGAGGTCCAGCACCCAGCACACTGCCTGCTTCCTCAGAGACGCTCCGCAAACAGATGAAGGGACTATATAAAAACTGTGCCCTTTCTACCGCAACAGGTAATGACAGCTGACATTCAGCGAGTGCATTCCTGTGCTAGTAACTGTGCTACGCGCTTTGCGCACACTGTTTCGTTTACAACAGTTCTTGTGTGAATCGAGTGTGTGGAGAGGCCAGGGTTCTAGTCCGAGCGCTGTCACCAGCTGACTCTGTGGCTTTCAACAGTTACCATGGTTTCCTCTTTTTAGCAGGAAGGAGAGAGAAGGGAGCAGGCTGGATTTCAGTCCCGCATTCACCCCCCTCCCCCGTTTCCCCATGCCCCAGCGGAGAAGGAATCAGGAGTCATTGGAAGTGGGCCTGGGGGAATCGGTGCTCAGGATTCAGAGAAGCAGCTGTTGCAGAGGGTCACCTTTCTAGTCCCGGAGCAGGAGGAGAGGGATGTGGCAGAGGCTGGGAAGGGCAGCGGGTTGCTCTCCCATGCTGGGGGAGAGCTTCAAAACAGAGAAGCCCACTGCTAGCTGAGTCATTAACACTGTTCTCCTCGCCACCACCTCCGGCATTGTCTGATTTAAGTGCAATAGCTTGTTTGGTGGATTTTGCCTTCTATAGAAATCCCCCCAAGAGTGAAGTGCTGCATTCAGCCGGGAGAGCACGGGCCTTTGTGCACTGATGGCCCGGCCTCGGCTGAATGTGTTTGGAGTTGGTTATCAAAGGGGAGGATAAATTAGAGTGCAGGGCTGAAAAGAGAGGAAGAGGGGGCCCTTTCATGAGCAGGGCTGAGCACTCAGGCAGCTGATGTGGGGCTGAGAAGCCCCAAGGCTGGCCTTCTTGCGTTTTGGCAAGGGTAGTCGGGCAGCCAGGGGTGGCTGTGTGCTGTGAGAGCCCAAACGCAGAGGTCCAGCCAGGTCCCCTGGGGTGGCGGGCAGGAGAAGATGCAGCAAGCAAGGAGCAATCATAACAGAACGGCCTCCGGTGCCTGGAGGGGGCTGGCAGATGAACGTTTTTCTCTCCCTACCCTACCTCCTTTCCCTTTTAGCCCTCCCAGTTGCACAAGTCTTAAGCCTCTCCCCCCTCCCCTGGTTGATTAAACCAAGCTTTGATAGTATTGGAGGTTCCAAGGGGCCTCTGTAGTCTTGGGGTGTGCTGTTTGGGGGCTTGGATCCTTCTCTTAATCAGCACTCCCTCCATGTGCTTCCCTCCAGCCCTGCAACGTGCACTTGCAAGCTAGTTCTCAGGCCAGTATATAAAGCATATGGATCAGCCATGAGGACATGGCTTCCTGAATAAGCGATCATAGGCAATTGTGGCTCTCTATGCGCTCGGCTGCTCCTGTCCAGATTCAGGGGCCAAGCTGGGCACAGCTGTCAGCTGAGTCACAGGCAGGGCTGCTGGAATAACAAATTGCATGGTGTGCCCAGTTTTTCCCCACAGGAAGGCCTCTCTCTAGCTCTCAGATGTCTTTTACTCCCCAGCAGTGTCTTTAGCTTTCCCACCTATTCCCCTGTTGACACCTTCTTACCATTTGGGACCCAGATCCACATAGGTCATTCATCCAGGAACCAGAGGCCTGCCTTTTGTTTGCACATCAACTAACCCTTAATAACAAAATCTTAGAAGCGTATCATTTTCCCGCTGGAAGGAATCTGAGACACCAAGCTGTAGACCTATTATTAAAACCTGTTTTAGGTCACAGATATTTTAAAGAATTGCCTAAAGGTTAGAACTCTGCATCCCAGCAAAACATACATATTCACAGGCATACAATAATTTACCTGCCATTTCCGAGGGTGGGGGTGGGGGTTACATACTCCAAATTTGTGTAGATATCCCACTTTGGTTGCACATTTGAATTATCTGAAAGCTTTTAATAACATTCTTTAAACACAGACTTTAGTTTGGTGGGGCAGGGGGAAATCTGTGCATCAGTATCTTTTTTCCTGAAATACTCCAGGTGGGTCTAATGCTGCAGGGTTGAGAGTCATTGCAGTGGGGGCTCTTAGGACCCCCCTCCTCTCCTAGTTAAGAACCCCTGTTGTGGACAGAGCCTGCATAAAAAGGCTGGTGCTGGGGTAGTTGTTAGGAATAGGTTAGACACCACAAGCAAATTCATAATTTTTCCCACTGTGTTTAAAATCCTTCTCTTCTTTTTTGACCCCTTGAGGGGCGCTTCCTTGGTGTTCACTTAAAATAATTTAAGCGCAGCACAGTGGGAAGGAGCTTGGCTGCCTGGATGTGCCCCTGTCATTTCAAGGAGCTCAATAAAAATTTAGTTTCAGTGTTCGCTCAACGCAAGTTCCGCATAGAGGTCTTAGGTTGCAAACCAGATTTCTCTTTTCATCTGGTCACCCCCAGGGAAATTGTATATTTGAAATTCAAACAATATTTGGGCAAAAAGAATTTCTCATTCCATGCGGTGGGGAAGGGCAACGAGAGGAAAGCACCGGGAAATGATTGAGTGACATTTCTATTTGCTGGTTTGACTTCTCCACCAGTGGCAGCCGTGGTTTGGGGCTGCCAGAGAGCTTCAGCTTCCTGGTGTGGACCAGACATGCCAGACCCCTGGAAAAAAAAATAATTGGGAGAAGAAAAATGTGAGGTGCTAGAAACAGATTTGAGGAGCCAGTGTGACCTCAAGCTGATATTGCTGGTAAGATAGGCAGAGAGTTCTGTATTTTGCACAACTTCTTTCTAGGGAGGTGATGGTTCAAGTTCTGGACTCAGGATGAAGGTCACTCAGAAGTCACCTTGATCTACCTTCTTTGGTAGGTAGCTAGATGTGAAGGCCCTTTGTAATATCCTGCTGCCAGTCAAGCTCTTAAGTGGATCCACAGAAAATACATTTGTTGAGCAATAACGATGTTCAGCATGCAGCAAGGGTATTTAGGAGACATCAGAGACCATAACACCTTGCATTAAGTGACTTACAGAGGACCCCAGCAGCGAAAATGTCGGGGAGACAGTAATCATCAGTGCTGTGTGGGAGGAAGCCAAGGGGAAGAACATTGAACTTGACTTGGAGTCCATTAGGAGCCAGGTACTTCCTGAAATGACATCTTAATCCTGACAGTTCTTGCAAATAAGTACTATTGTTTGCAGGCAGTGACACTGATACTCAGAGCGGGGGAAACCGCTTTCTCAGTAAGGAAAGATCGAGCGTGATGACTCAGTACATCCCAGGCTTATGCTAGGGTCACCAGAACAAGCAGCTGTCCCAGGTGGGATTCAAAAAGGGAAAGGATTGGCTTTTGGCTCTGGTGGGAGAGGAGAAGGAGGATTCGGGAAAGGTTGCAATGAGCGGTATAAGGATGTCATCCAGAAAAGGAACACTGGGAACAAAGGGGCCAAAGCTGGCTGTGTTTGGGGGAGAAAACTCAACTCCTTGGCTGGAGGGCAGAGGAGAGGGCACTGCAGAGTAGAAGTAGGTTGTTGTTGTTGTGGTTGTTAGGTGCTGTCAAGTTGGGTCCGACTCACAGAGACCCTATGTACAACCGAATGAAACACTCTCTGACACTGTGCCATGCATGGTACTATGTCAGTGCTTCTCTGCTGTCTGTAGATTTTCAATGGCTGATTGTTTCTTGGGAATGAGCTGCCAGGTCCTTCTCCCAAGCCTACAGCACCTGGTGTTCTCAGGTGGTCTCCCATCCAAGTACTAAGCAGGCCTGACCCTGCTTAGGTTCCAAGATCAGATGGGATAGGATGCCAGGGTGATATGGCTGCAGGCAGGAAGAGGGTTAGAACGGATATTTGAAGGCATAGCATGCTAAGGAGTTGGGATTTATGGGGGGATGGAGGTTGGAGAATCCACAAAGTTTATGAAGGGAAAGCAAGTGTAATATAATCATCATTATTATTGACATATGAGTAAAAATGGAAATTTGGCAATGGGCATGGTGGTATACGCCTATAGTTCTAGCAATGTGAGAGGCAGAGGCAGGAGGATCTCCGGTTCAAAGCTAGAGGTAGCCTGTGTAGCGAGACCCTGTCCCAAGATAAAAAATTAAAAAAAAAAAAAAAACAGGTTTTGGGTGCAGTTCAGTGGTAGAGCACTTGCAAAGCATGCATGAGCCCCTGGGTTCAACCCCCAAGAACCACACACACACACACACACACACACAAAGGAAATTTGTAATCCCCACTCTGTTATTACCTAGCTATGTAACCTTGGGCAAATTATTTACTCTCTCTGAGCCCCAGTTCCCTAATCTGTAAAATGGGAATGATAAATAGTACTTATTTCAAAGGGGCTTGATGTGAGGATCAAATAAGTAATCTATGTGGAATGCTTAGAAAAATGCATGGCACATAGTAAGCTCTTCCTAAGTGTTAGGTGGGAGAAGGACCCGGCAGGCCACTCCTCAAAATCAATCTGCCATTGAAAACCCTACGAATAGCAGAGAAGCACTGACAGTAGCATTTCACCTGTTGTATGTAGGGTCGCTATGAGTCGGATATCAACTCGACGGCACCTAACAACAACAACAAGTGTTAGGTATCATTTGTCCCTTTGGGGAATTGGATTCTGATAACAGTGTATACAGTAGTGGGTATGAGGGGAGAGACCAAAGGCCCAGATATTTGGTAGGAGCAAGGGGGTTGAAGGGCATAAACTGGCATGGTAATGATGGTCCTCCTGCAGGCGTGAGTGAGAGACACCAGGGAAGGGGAATCGGTGTTACTGAACTTCTGGCTGGTGGTGGGTGTGGATTCACAAGTCGCCCTAGATAACTTTTGGCTATGACAGTCTCAGAGCTCCAGGATCCATGGGAGAGGTTGCAGGTGAGTGGGGGAAGAGGAGAGGTCAGATTGAAGTACACGGTAAATAGGAGTAAAAAGCAACCATGGGCCCCAAGAGGACTCCTTTCTGTGCTGTGTTGCCCCCTCCTTGGTCCAGGAAGCCCCGTCTGCATGTGCCCTTCAGAGCTGCTTCCTGAATAGTCAGAGCCATAGGACCTTGGGTCTCTGTCAGAGCAGGAGATGTTTCCTGCTGTTGCTTTGGGGTGAGCCAAGTGTGAGGGATGGGTAGGTAGAATCCACTGCTTGGACTACAAGCAGAGAGGGAAGGCTTAGGGGTGGTGGTCACTTGGTGTAGAAAACACTCATTATGTCTTAGGGGAAAGAATTGAGAGCTTCGGGATGTCCAGGGCTTCCTGTTGCCACAAGAATCCCTCTATGTGGTGGCCTTTGGACAGTCCATTCCTATCTGATTGTGCACATGGGGCATTGTGGGGTGTGGTGGGTCCCAGCTCACTGCACAGAGATGGCTGCTGGGGAGCTGGGGAGGCTCAGCCGCAAAGGGTCCCAGCCCTCCATCCCCCCTTCTACCCCACATTGCTGCTGCTGCTGCCACCACCGACAAAGATTCAGCGGGTTCCCTGAGTTACACACCACGGATTCAGACAAAAGGAGGCTTTCGATTGAAGGAGTGAGTCTTAGAACAAAATGGCAAGCCTGCTGGCCTCCAGGCACGGTGTCTCTGCAGAGCAGACTCCAGGCAGGTTGCAGCAAGTGAGGCCAGGGCATGCCTGGGTTTGGCAGGGCTCCTATGGGTAGACAGAGTCAATTACCCAGAAAGGGTTCCACTTGACTTCTCGCACTGCTCCCAGGCCTTCCGCTGGCCTCTGCAGCCTCACTGGGCTCTGCCAAAACACCATCAGCCTGCACTGGAATCAGCAGACTGCCAACCCTGTCTTCGGGCATGTTCAGGGGGCCAGCCTGTGGGTCTCATCAGCTCTAGGGTTCCCTGTGCTTGGCCAGTAGATTTCTATTTCTAGCCCCCTTGCAGGTCCAGTAGGATCCTGAGGTGGAGGGACATCCACAGGCGTTCTCATCTATGATGTCCATCTGTAGGTGGCCTCCCCAATCTCGTGATGCCAACAACCCACGTGGTCCTAGACCTCCCTACCCCAGTCACCTGTTCTAGTACAAGATGTGGTTACAGACTGGGGCATTAGAGTCAGACAGACATGGGTTTGAAGCCTGGTGTAGCCACATATCACTATGTGACCAGACACATGACTGTAACTTCTTTGAACTTGAATTTCACCATTGGTGAGATGAGAATAATTATAGTATATGACTCACAGGATTGTTGCAAGAATCAAAGGAGATAGAGGCTGTTAAGTAACCCCATGTGCCTGGCACGTGATACATGCTCAACAAACATCCTTTCCCTTTCTTCTTCCTCTTTTTCCTCCTCCATCTCCCTGCCCTCCCCACTCCTCCTTCCATCTTCCTTTATTCACAACCCTCACTTATCAGGAAATTTGTTGTTTTGGTTCCTCTTCTCTGCTCCAGAGAGCTGAATTGGAAAAAACCTAGCTTCTAGTCCAGTCATATCTACAACTTCTATCCATATTTATTCTATAATACCCAAGAGTATCGTGGAATTAGGATATATTTCCCCCATTGGTTAATTTACAGGTTAAGGACCTTGGGTTCTTTAAGTCCTAAGGGCCACTGGCTTCTATTTGTTTAACCACTGAAGTTTTATATCTCACAGATGTTTCTTCTCTGTGTATCCCTTCAACTAACTGAATTATCTCCCAAATGTTTGCTGTTGGCTATGAACATCCAAAAGATGCATTTCAGAGCTCTGCAGGTATAATGCAATAACGGGATGCTGGCTTCAATGATGCCCAGTGGATGGAAGGCAGAATCCACCATCCTTTGTTGTTGTTATTAGGTGCCCTCGAGTGGTGTCTGACTCATAGCGACCCTTATAGGGTTTTCAATGGTTGATTGTTTTCAGGATTGCCATGTCCTTCTCCCGTTTTTTGTGATGCTGGGACTCAAACTCAGGACCTCAGAGACTGCAGAGCAGTGCTCTACCAACTAAGCTAAATCCCAGCCCCACCATCCTTTAGCCACTAGCTTTCTCTTTCTGCCTTGTTGCATCTGAGCCTCCAGCCCATTGGATGGAGCTGCCCACACTCTAGGTGGGTCTTCCTCCTGCAGTTGCTGACCCACAGGCCAATCACCTCTGGAAACACCCTTGCAGACATACCCAGAAATGTGCTTTACTAATCTTGTAGGCATCTCTCAATCCAGTCAAGTTGATGGCCAAGATTAACCATCAAATATTCCTTTTAGGGAGATGGGGTACCTAAGGGCGGAAGAACTGACTGCTGAGTGGACTCCAGCCTCTAGGGGTCTTTTCCAACTTGGACTCTTGAAATCTGTACACAGGTCCCTCTGTCTGGGGGACGTATTCCTGGGAGCCAGGCTGCCGCTAGCAAAAAGCGCTCTCTGTGTGTATCTCAGGTGTGGGGCACTGTTCTCCATCTCTCTCCCTTGTCATGGAGGTTGGTTGGTGAGGTGAGACTGGCAGATTCTGTGGGCACCCCGGCACCGTACTAATTGTGCTAGACAGAGCTGTTGAAATACCACCAGACAGAATATTACTCAAATTAAAATGAGGCCTTAAATGTCATTATTTGTGTCATTATTAATAGCCCCTAATTGTGTTCTCTAATCATCATGAAATTATGTTAGTATTAATATTCACGTCAAAGCTGCCTAGGGAACTTGGAAGATTTAAAAAAAATTATACCATATGTCAGTTCCCATGAATGTGAAGCAAATGCTGGTTTTATTTCTTAAGCTCGGCTGGATGAGATGGTGGCCTGTTTGGCTTGGGACCGGACTCACGCTCCTCTTTGTCTTCTGCACCCCTCCCCTTGGCAACATCAGCAGGACCTGTTCTCGGGGAACCCCTTGCAGGTCTCAGCTAGCTACCCTTGCTGGTGAGAGGATGGGCTAGTGTTTGGTGCCCTGGAATGGAACACTTTTCCTTTTCTCCTCCAACACTGGGAGCAGACTTTGTTTAGACACCATAATAAAAGATATGTTACTGAGCTGGGCATGGTGGTGCACTCAGAGGCTGAAACAGGAGGACTGCCGGTTCCAGGCCAGCTTGGGCTATATAGCAGACCTTGTCTCATAAAACAGAAGCAAATGTGTGGTGCATTCCTGTCATCTACTCGCAGGTCCCCACCTCAGTATATTTCGGAACCTGCTCAAACTGCCCTCCCTTGTGGGTGGAAGTGGTGGGAAAGAGATAGTGTCAAGTCTCGTAGAGAAGTGTACTCCATAACATAATATAGGACTTCCGGATAATATAGAGATTCAGAACCTAAAAAGTATATATTGTTATTGTTGTTAGGTGCTGTCGAGTTGGTATCCAACTCATAGCGACCCTGCGTACAACAGGCAAAACACTATTATTGTCAGTGCTTCTCTGCTGTTCATAGGGTTTTCAATGGTGGATTGATTTTTGGGAGTGGGTTGCCACGTCCTTCTCCCAAGCCTACAGCACCTGGTGTTCCCAGGCAGTCTCCCATCCAAGGACTAACCAGGCCCGACCCTGCTTAGCTTCTGAGATCTGACGGGATCAGATGCCACAGTGCTATAGCTACAGGTAAAAGTATATATAGGATGTCCATAAAATCTGGAAACAGGGGAATCTACCTGTCCTCAGGATATCTTCACACTGTAAGGAATAAAGTAATGGTATTCTTTTTTCCATATGTTATAGACAGCCCACTGCTAGCCTTGCCAGGGCTTCTTTGGGGGAAAGAGTGACCCTCAACATTAGCATGGGGCTCTGATTTTATGCTTTCTTTTCCTGATGGAAATGGGATGAGCCTTCCTTTATGTCACATGAGACTCTAGTTCTGTGTCCTCCTTCAACTGGCATCGGTTGTAACAGGGCAGGCGATATTGCCAATTAGAGCTCCCCTCCCTGTGGGGATGTGTAGGGGGAGTGCCCCAGGCTGCCTGGGGGCATCAGCCTTCTGCTGACATCACTCAGGGGCTCCTCTTCATCCTTTCGACAACAGTCCTTTAAGCAAAGGCCTCAGTCATCCACTCGTGCAGTCCACGTGACCACGATGTGTCAGACAAATCTGGGGCAAGTGCCTCTCTCTTCCCAGAGCCCTTGGAATTCTCTGGAACTGAGAATATTCAAATGCCTTTCTTGGTGAAACAGCAGGCTTCCAATCCCCCAAATATTATGACTGGAGTTAAATATAACCCAGAGCATAAAAGTAACGGCACAACATGGGGAGCGGGGAAGCCATGGAGCGAGCGATCTGTGCATGGCCTCACGCGCACACAGTGTGTGTCACCCTGGGTGTGGCTGGGCATTTGCAGACCCCACAGCCACATGAGCAGAAACCCCACAAAATCACACAAATCTTGGTACATTCGGGGCTGGTGAGTTGCTACGTCAGCCTGGATGGGCCTTAAGCCTGCATATATATATATATATATATATATATATATATATATATATATATATATATATATATGTATATATGTATATATATATGTATATATGTGTGTGTATATATATATACATACACACACACACACACACACACACACACACACACACACACACACACACACAGAGCTGGGATTTAGCTCAGTGGGTAGAGCGCTGCACTGTAGTCTCTGAGGCCCCAAGTTCAATTCCCAGCACTGCAAAAATGGGAGAAGGGCCCGGCAATCCACTCCCAAGGCAATCCCGAAGCACTCTGCCATTGAAAACCCTATAAGGGTCGCTATGAGTCGGATACCGACTCGCCGGCACCTAACAACAACAACAATACACACACACGTATATATACATACATACATATACACACACACACACACACATATATATGGTATATATATGAGGTATATATGTATGTGTGTATGTGTGTGTGTATATATATGTGTGTGTGTGTGTATATATATACATTTTTTTCCCCCAGTTAGATGTGGTTTGACTTAAAGAGTGGGAGGGGGAAGTACCTGAGCTGCCCTGTGGAAGGGGATTCTTGTCTGCCATCTCCGCCATGAAGGGAAGCTAGGGTAGATAGTGTGGTATGCTGATACTTATTTCCCAGTCCAGAAGGCAAACAACATTGATGCTCAGCCACCAGATAATCTAGAAGCAGCAGCCTTGACTGGCAAAAGGGAAGGTAGGCAAATGTGTGTTTGGAACTGTGAGCCACTTTCTGCCAGCTCTCTGCTTCCCTCGTAACTGCACGCATAAGTTTGTGGTGAAAACTCAGTGTGTCACAGATAAGCTAAAGGTCTTCTGAAAGTCAGCCACTCTGAATTCCAAACCCAATGATTACGGTAATTGTTGGCCTACGGCTGGATTTGAACCACTGAACCTAGAATAGAAGCATTGAATAGGCCCCCTTTCAGCTCTATTCCCTCACTGGGTTACCCAGCAACACAGCATGCAGTTGCTCCTCTTCCCTGTGTATTGGCTAAACAGCAAATAGCTCCAGATAGTCCAAAAGAGCAGATATATTGCCATCTTCTTTGTAATGTGGATACCTTAAGCATGTAGGAGGATTTATAGCATTTGTAACATGCTTTTACTTAAACAGCCTCCTTTGATCCTCCTAAGGTAAGTGGGGCAGGAATAATTATCCCCCTTTGCACAGATGAAGACACTGAGTCCCAGGGCAGGGGTTGACCAAAGTCTACCTGGCTTGCAAGGGACAGAAGTGGAATTGACCCAAGCTTTCTGATTGCTTGTGTTATGTTTTGAATAGACTCATCTTAGAAGGCATATTACTCTCTGTCCTCCCACCCCACTCAGAGGCAGCCTGGGAAGCCTGGCAAACGTCGGGGGCTCACTAGCCATGAATTCTAGAAAGGTAGCAGGAGTGATGCTCTCCACCCTTCCCCCAGTCTGTTCTGTTCTTTTTTTTTTTTTTTTCCAGTCATACCTCAGGCATACACAGGATGATGTCCAGAGGGACACATGGCAAGATGTGACAGGAAGAGGGTGAGAAGGATTTGACCCTCGCAGAGTCCGTGCTTCTGTTCTCTGCGGTTCCATTCCTCTTGAATGTGAAAACAGAAACCACAAAAGCACCTTTCGCTCCTCCCCTTCTCCAATCACCAAATCCCAAGGCACCTTGTTTGAGAGAGAGAGAGAGAGAGCTTGGGGTGGAGAAGGGGGTGCCTCTTTCCCTCAGCTGCTGAAGTGATGGTTTTAGGAAGAGGCAAGGGCAATACTGAGCACAGCTATCCCGGACTCACACCTGGAGCTGTCTGTCTGCCTCCTACTGCAGGCGAACAGACGTGAAGCTGGGCTGGGGGCACTCACAAAGGCCCAGGACTCCCCCGCCAACTGCCCCTTCCATCCTGAGACCCCCCTGTCCAGCTTCCCACTTCTGTGCCCCGTGAACCTTCCCCCACCCTCATCTCCTGCTCTACAAAGCCCCTGTTAGAAGTTGACAAAGCTGACTGGCTGCTTAATGCGCTACAGGTGTTGTTGCTAGGCAACCACCCCACTCTGTAGCTTGGGCTCTGTCAGCTCAGATCAAACCCCTGGTAGCACTTAACCCCGTAACTGCTTAACACAAACACTAATTACCCAGGCCCACCAAACAGCACATTTATAAGCCATAATCAGGGGTCGGGAGGGTGGATTCTCAGTGCTTCAGCCCTTCAACCAATACTTCCTAACACTGAGGCCTGGGCCAAGTGGCACCAGGCAGGATTTCGAGGTGCTCTGCTTATCAGTAATGGTTTCTCTTCTCTGACCACACTGGGTGGACACAGAGCTGTAGCATTGATTATCCTCTTCAGTGGTCCATATTCTACTGAAGTCCACCAAGTACAACCAGTTGCTGCTCTCTGGTCTCCAGGAAAGAGTATGAAGTACTTGTTTCTCCACTTAAACTACTTTTAGGTTAAGACTCTTGGCCTAAAACCTCACAGCTATTGTGAAATCCATTTCTTTGATGTCCGATTCATTTGAGATTACCATTAATTTTTGACAAGTCTTCTGACACTTGAATGTTTTTATGTATTTTATCCTTAGGCTCATTTAACCTGATAGAACAACTCACATTTTTTTTAGAGTGACCAGGGACCACAGGAAGCTTTAAACATATATGTACATGTAATTCTGTTAGAAAGTAAACCAAACTGTAGTAGAATTGATCTGTCTTGAGTTGCGCTCCCCTTTCAACATGGTGATCACATTACTCAATTCGTAGAAGGTGTTCAACAACTGTTGGCAAATGCAAGAACACAGCCATGATTTTTAATTTCTAGTTCCTGAACCACAGAGTGTCTGCAGCCATAGCACCCTGGCATCCAATCCTGCTTGATCTTAGAAGCTAAGCATGGTAGGCCTGGTTAGTCCTTGGATGGGAGACCGCCTGAGAATACCAGGTGCTACAGGCTAGGGAGAAGGACCTGGCAGCCCACTCCCAAAACAATCCGCCATTGAAAACCCTATGAATAGCAGAGAAGCACTGATGTAGTGTCAGGCATGGCACAGTGTCTGGGAGTATTTCATTCTGTTGTGCATAGGGTCACTGTGAGTTGGATCTGACTCAATCGCACCTAACAACAACAACAACAACAAACCACAGAGTAGCTCCGCAGGATGAGAGAGACCAATGAGTGGTAGAGCAATTCCTCTATCTCTTCTTCCTCCCTTTTTTTTTTCATGAGACCAAACTCTGCCTATAAATTAGAACATAGGAGATTCCACTGAGTTTTCTTTCTTCTGGTTGTCCTAGTGGCAATGGGCAGGTCCAGGCCAGCTGGGCCATGGAAGTGGAGTGTCCCATCCATTCCTAAGCCAACTGACACCTTCCCATGATGTCAGGCACTGGATGAGATTCAAAGGCCCATGATCACTCTCGTCTAATTATGTAGGGATGGAGAGACAGAGAGATCTTGCTTTCTTTGAGCATTTAGAATCATTATTTATTTGTTGTTGTTGTTGTTAGGTGCCATCAAGTCGGTATCTGACTCATAGCGACCCTCTGTACAACAGGGGAAACACCATTGTCAGTGCTTCTCTGCTGTTCATAGGGTTTTCAATGGCAGGTTGATTTTTGGGAGGGGGTTGCCAGGTCCTTCTCCCAAGCCTACAGGATCTGGTGTTCCCAGGCGGTCTCCCATCCAGGAGCTAACCAGGCCCGACCCTGCTTAGCTTCCGAGATCTGACGGGATTGGATGCCACAGGGCTACAGCTGCAGGCATTATTTATTTAGTAACAACTATTTCAACCTCAGAGCCCCACCACAAAGTAAGCACCATGCTCCTTGGGAGTGGTATGTGCCAGACACAGCAGAAGTACCCCTGTGCATATTCTCACTTACCCTTTCCCATGGTGTTAGCATGTGCATGAGACTGTCTCTGGCCTACATGTTAGAAACTGAGGTTCAAAGAGGCCAACTAACTTGCTCCAGTTTGCACAGCTAGCAAGCAGCACAGCTGGCTTTCTAAAACCTGTTTCCCTCACCTATGATACCCTGCCTCCCTAGAGATAGGAAAACCACAGCTCGTAGAGGTCAAGTGACTTGCTCAAGATCTTGCTGCCAGTGAGTGGCAGGACAGAGATTGGGATCAGGATTGATCTGCCTAGAGAGGACTTTTCATGGTTTGTCTCCTATATTATTCCACCTTTCAGAGGTGTATGCCTCCGGTTTTGAATGGTGCCTCCTTAGTGGTGAAATAGCCATGCGTCCAGCAGGCAGAAGGGTCTTCTAGGGAGCAGCATGGACTGCATCCTGAACAGACTGTCCTGAAGTGGGGGATCACCTGCCCATCTCCTTCCCACCTCCTTGAAAGAGGAAAAAAGTGTGAGTGTGTGTTTTGGGAAAAGGAGAGGGAGAGGGAGCGAGAGAGGGAGGGAGGAGGAAGGGAGAGGGAGAGGAAAAGGGGGAGAGAGAGAGAGAAGAGGAAGAAGAAGGAGGAGGAGGAGGGGGGGAGGAAGAGGAGGAGGGGGGAGGAAGAGGAGGAGGAAGGGACAGAGGGAGAAGGCAGAAGGAGGAAGACAGAAACAGGCATGCCTGTACACGCACGCACGCACACACAGACACACAAACACTCACAGACTTCTTGTTCTGCAGCCCAGGGCTCTCTGCTTTCCTACATCTTGAGTCAGTAATGCCTTGGCTTTGGGCTAAGCCACTGTTGCCAGCTGGTGGCATTAAGAGTTGGGTTTGCCAGCCTGGTCACAGGTGACAGATTTGGGAACATCATCACTGCCCTGGCTTCTTCCCAGTAGACTCCATGGGTCATGGAAAGCCCCAGTTGAGGAGCAAAATGGGGGTAACAAGAGACTGCATATTATGGGTTGAAGTGGGGAGGGGCTCGCCCCATGAGTTTAACACTTTCATGCAAGTGGTTTCTCCATAAAGTATTAATAATGTTCCTATAATTGATACTTCAGGGCAATAACCTCTGACAAAATGGCCCTGATTAGCAGATAATTGAGTGTGTTGGATTGTGTCCTGAGAGAGCTGAACGCCAGGCAAGGCCCATTAGCCCATCATAATGACCCCTTTTGTCAGGTATTAGTGTCATTAAGAGCCTGTTCTCTGAAATCAGTCCCTTTATTTAACTCTTTTCCCTAATTATATGGATCATTTTACAAATCAAAGCAAATGTTTGCATACAGCCCCTGGGCATGCAATGGAGTGAGGTGATGGAGGAGCAGCTGGGAGTTTCTGAGTGGAGAGTCCTTGGTAAGGAGGACACTGTGTCACTGGGAGTTTTCTGGAGGAGATGGATCCCCTAGGAAATCCAGCCAGTGTTCCGTGAGGGTAGGTCATGCCGGGTTGGCTTGGGGAGCTGGGTGGGGGAGCATCTGGATAGGGGTGCCTGGCCAAGAGAGCTGTAAGTCCACACATACGTCAACATCTGAATCCTTGTCAAGCAAAGCACTTGGCCTCCTGGACTCAGAGAGTAGTAGGCTAGAACAGGTTGGCACCTGAGCCCAGCCACAGGGCACCTAGAAGACACAGAGCACCTGAGCTAAACAGCTGGGCTATGCCCACAGCAGACTCACATTTCTTGTCAAAATGCAGGAGCCTCTGGGAGTGGCCAGGGAGGATAAGTAGGGTCTGAGTCTTCCGTCCTGGGAAGATGTGGCCGAAGTGGACAGCATTCTCGCTGAGAGCTGCCAGCCAGGTAAGCAGCTAGTGTTCCTGTGACTCTGGGGACTGCAGAGCATGATCAGCCCCCAGGCCACACTCACAGAAGTTGACACAGCAGAAAGCTCAGGGGACTGAAAGCCACTCTCTGACCTGTTCCCCCTGGCACACTCTCACTCATTAAAAATTATAGACAGGTCCCCATTTATTGAATGCAGTCACTACCTGACACGTTTTCTACCCTGCCTAGCTCAGTGCAAAGCTTTTTATCTCAGGGCAGGTGCAGTGTGGGTGAATCCGAAAGAGGTCTCAGTCTCCAGCACAAATTTCTCCAAGACAACGGATGGATAGCTTCTCGGCAGCCAAGAAGGATATATTTTTATATATACCAAAGATGAAGGTGAAAGGATATCATCCATTACAGGAAAGGCCCAGAGGTTGCTGAGCTGGGGGTAATTTATTTATTTGGCAAAGTGATGGGTAAATTTCCAGAGAGGAGTTAGTACCTGTGGTGGGTCTGGACCGTATCTCCTCTCCCCACCTCACTGCTGCACAGCAAATGCTCCTGGAGTTGCTTCCTCTTGTTTTAATCACAGAGAGCCTGTGCTCCCATGATTTGCATTGGGCCTGGTGAATTTCCCAGTATTGGCCTTGGGTGGAGAGCTGCCAGCAGTGCAGAGAAACTGCTGGGGTTTTTGCCGAGGAAGCAGAATTTTGGTGTTGAAGTGTGACATTCTCCTCTCAGAAATAATACCTTTCATTTAAGGTAGGAGAGGAGGTTGACATCCCATGAAAATATGATTTTCAGCCCTTTTCTGCTTGGGGTGGAGTTTTTCTGTGGGGCCTAGTTGCTGAACCAGGGAAGGAGAGCCCCTGAGCTGACGAGGGTGAGTGCTGGCCTGAGGACCACTACATAGGGCTCTTTCCAG
This sequence comes from Pedetes capensis, assembly GCA_007922755.1. NCBI lineage: Eukaryota > Metazoa > Chordata > Mammalia > Rodentia > Pedetidae > Pedetes > Pedetes capensis. The sequence goes on from VMDO01002242.1 coordinate 52,308, forward strand.
AATGGGGCTGGACCTAGGGATCCTACTTTCTGGCTGCAGCTCTCCCAGGGATCCAGTGCTGCATGAACCCCAAAGAATGGCACTTCCAGGATACAAAGAGTGTGTCTCACCATCCTGAGCATTGAGAATAGAGTGACACTGTGTGTGTTTAGACAGACAATACCTATTCAATATTATGGCAGTTTCTAAGTACAATTTGTTATGTATTCAATCAATAAACATTTCTTAGACGTTGCACTGCCTGGGTCGGGAACCAGGCACTGAGTAAGGAAGGAAGAAAAAGACATGGAACCTACTTTCGAGGAGCTCACCCTCCTACATGGGTGTTGGTGGTGGTATGGAAAGACCCTTAATCTACTGCATTGCAATGATGCTGTAATAGAAGGGCAGGCTGGGTGCTGTAGGAACACGAGGGAAATAACTAATAGCCTCCACCTTGGAAAGAATGGGAAAGTCTTCCTGAAGATGTAATTCTTAAGCTGGTATTTGAGAGTTTGTCAGTATAAGGGATGAAATAAAGTACCACAACAAGCAAGGATAGCTACAATTTCTTAGAGGTTCTACTATTCACAATCCCTAGGCTGATGGAACAATTACTATATGCCTAATGCTTTGTAGGACTTATCTCATTTGATTGTCCCAGCAACTTCCTAAGAGGGGTATTTTTGTTACCCTCGGTTTACAATTGAGGAAATGGGGATTTGGGGAGAATTTATAAAGATTACATAATCGCTAGCATTACATATGCCTGCAGCTATAGCCCTGTGGCATCTGATCCCGTCAGATCTCTGAAGCTAAGCAGGGTCGGACCTGGTTAATACCTGGATGGGAGACCGCCTGGGAACACCAGAAGCTGTAGGCTGGGAGAAGGACTTGGCAACCCCCTCCCAAAAATCAATCTGCCATTGAAAACCCTATGAACAGTAGAGAAGCACTGACAATCGTGTTCCCCCTGTTGTACAGAGGGTCGCTATGAGTCGGATACCGACTCGATGGCACCTAACAACAACAACAAGCATTACATAATTATTAGTCTTAGGCAAGCAAGATTTGAAGCCAGAGTTCCAAAGCCTGAACAAGTTTTTTCCACCTACTATCCTGTCTCTGGCTGGGATTTAGCTCAGTTGGTAGAGCACTGCTCTGTAGTCTTTGAGGTCCTGAGTTTGATTACCAGTACCACAAAAATCGGAGAAGGACCTGGCAATCCACTCCCAAGGCAATCCCGGAACAGTCAGCCATTGAAAACCCTACAAGGGTTGCTATGAGTCGGATCCAGCCTCATTTTCAGCAAGAAAGTGGGCAGTGCCACAGGGTGGCCTATGGTATAAAGCACAATTGTCAGGGCTTACTTGGAAACTTGTAGAGGGAACTGGGGTGATTTCCCACAGATCCTCACTCCTACTGCCCTGGCTTTTCAGAATAATGGTGCCAAGTCTCAAGTTCTTTCTCGGTGAAGTGTAGAGTTGGGGTAAGAATTGGAAAGACGTGAGGTTGGTGGTAGGCAGAATAATGATCCCCCAAAGCTGTCCTATCCCCAGGACCTATGACTATGTTAGGTTACTAGGCAAAGGGAATTAAGGTTGTTAATCAGTTGACTTTGAGATGGAGAGATTTTATTTTAGTTTATCTGGATGGTATCGTGAAATCCCAGGGTCCTTGCAAGTGGAAGAAGGAGGCAAAAGATAAAGAATTGGAATGAAGACAGTGTGAGAACTCAGCCTGGTGTTGCTCACTTTGATGATGGAAGAAGGGACTGTAAGCCAAAGAGTGCAAGTGGCCTCCAGCTTTTGGAAAAGGTGAGAAGCTGGATTCTCTCCTGAAGCCTCCAGAAAGGAGCGTAACCCTGCTAACATCTGGATCTTAGTCTGGAGCGACTTCAGACTTCTGCACTCCAGAACTCTAATATAATAAATCTGTGTTGTTTTAAGCCACTAAATGTATGACAATTAGGTGTAGCAGAGACAGAGCTGGAAAGTAAGATGAGTCAGCTTATGAAAGACCTTGCATACTGAAATAAGGAGTTTACTTATTATTTGATCAATCTTAAAAAGTATATGAAGAGACCTCAACCCTGTGAATCTGTGACCCAGAGCAGCTGAGTCTTAGGAGATGTGGCCTGTGTCCCTGCAGGAGCCAGGCTCAGCCCGTCCAGCCTAGGTCTCCCAGATCTGCACATTCTTTGCATAACTGGGAAACACAAGATTGCTGTTACTTCATCATAGCACATTGACAGAAGAGAGGGACTGGGAGCTGGTAAGCCACTTGTGTGGTAAGCTATATCACTGTATTGTTGAAGACAAATTCTAGGGAAGAAGATTTCTTTTTTATTGGCTTATTCATTCAACACCTATTGACCATTGATCTATTATTATATATTCTGGAATCCAGTCCACACTCAGGTTTCGTATTGCATTGCATTGTTTTCATGACATGTGCAGTGTTTCTGTAATATTCCCCAGACCAGCTCTTGACCAAGAATCTAAGCCACACATAATTCTAATCAGTGTCTGATTTTTTAAGCCCTGTAAAACTTGAAAGGGTGCAGATTAGATTCGAGAACATATGGTAGATACTGTCCACAGAAGATACAACCAGGAACAAATACGTATTCCACTCTAGTGGCCATGGAGCTTCTGTTTCCATCCAAACAGATGTGTAACTCCAAATTGCAGTTAGGGCTATAAAACAAGAGAGTGGGGTATGGAGAGAGAGTACTCCTCATTTACACTGGGGGTTTCATAGACGGTCTGTTTTGGGAGGTAACATTTAGGAAGAGACCCATGCAGAAGAAGGACTTTGTGGGGTAGTGTGCAAAAGAGATTTCCAAGGAATGGGAGCAGAGTGGTGAAGGCTGTATCTGGTGAAAGTATGGTATATTCAAGGGACCCAGAGATGGCCAGCAGGGGGTGGGGGTGGGGCTGGAGATGGAGCCTGAGGGCCAGAGTGGTGTAGGAGCTTGCTGGGGAGTAGGCACAGGCCAGAGTGTGAAGGCTTTGCAGGCTCCTTTGAGGAACTTGAGCAGGATGGATAGCCATGGAGGGGGAAGGAAGTGGCACGACCTAATGTTCACTTCATAAAGATCAGGCTGGCTGTGGTGTGGAGGGTGTTCCAAAATGGGATAGCGAGTGTGTAGGGAGAGCAGGAAGGAGGCCACTGCACTGTCCAGGCCAGAGATGAAGAGTGGTTTAGACAATGACTGGGTAGATATGGCATGATTCTGAAGATAGACTTGTCCAGAGTTGGCGATGGGTTGAATATAAGGAGTAATGGGAGAAGGTGGGACTAATCCAATCCCCAGATTTCTGGCAGAATAACTAAATGGATGGAAGTACCATTTATTGAAATGAAGCAGGTTGGGGGAGGAAAGAAATTGTGATCGGGGAGAACCCCAGTGTTCCACTTGGAATATATGAAATTGAAGAATCTTTGAGATCCCTTTTGAAGATGTCACACAAGCAGTTAGATAAGGTTGGCATTCTGAAATGAGCCTGACATCTGGGCTAACTACACAAATTTGAGAAGTCTTATTCCCCTATATTCTCAATTCTAATCCACATCATTTCAACAGCTTTGTTGCTCTTGTTAGATGTTTTCGATTTGGGTCCGACTCATGAAAACCCTCATAGGGTTTTCAATGGCTGATTGTTTTCTGGATTGCCACATCCTTCTCCCGCTCAACAGGTTTAGGAGGCTACAAAATCAGATGCAGGTTAGAATCGCATACGGATTGGATTCCCACCAGAGAGCTCTGATTCTGACTCTGACTCTCTGGGTAGAGTCCAATTCACACGCAGTTCTTATCTGCATCTGATGCCGTAGCCCTCTAAAGCTGCTGAAAGGGTGCAAATTAGAATCGAAATATATGATATGTAGATACTAAAGCTGTGGGAAAAAGGCAAGGGCCCTAGACCGAATCTGGAGAAACTCCAGCATTTATAGTGTAGTATCAAATATATGATACCTCAGCAAATATTCTGTCTGCTCCCTGATACTTCCCTTCCCCCTTGTAGTTAAGTGAGGTCATGTGGCTCCACCTAGTTAAAGACATATGGATAGACTGACAGGGATAGTCTATGTCTGGTTTGTTTCTCTCTCTCTTTCTCCTTTCTGAAGCAACAAGTTGTTGGGCTTCTGTTGTCCAACTCCCTGAGTGACTGTGTGGAGCAGATTCTCTCCAGATATGATCTGAACATACCACATAAGGTGTAAATAACAGCGTGTTTTACTAAGCTACTGCATTTTAGGATGTTTCCCATTGCAATGTATTCTATCCTATTCTTACTACTGTAGGCAACCGCCCCTCCCCACGTAATAGCATTTAACAGCATAGACTCAGAACACAAATTATCTGTTCAAATCTTGTCTTTTGCATTTATTAGCTAATGAAGCTGGGGAAAGTTTCCCTATGTACCTTAGCTTTCTCAACTAGTACAATGAGGAAAATAATAACATCTGTGTCATAGGAATCTGCAGCCATACCTCCCTGGCATCTCCGATCCCATCTGATCTTGGAATCTAAGCAAAGTTGGCTTGGATAGTCCTTGGACGGGAGACCACCTAGGAACACCAGGTGCGGCAGGCTAGGGAGAAGAACCTGGCAGCCCACTCCCAAAACAATAAGCCATCTAAAACCCTATAAATAGCAGAGGATCACTGACAACAGTGTTTAGTGTGGCACAGTATTGGGTAGTATTTCGTTCTATTGTACATAGGGTTGCTGTGAGTCGGACCTCACTAGATGGCACCAAACAATGACAACAACAAATGTCATAGTATTGTTTTAAGGATTAAAATAGTTAAACTATAAAGTGCTTAGAATTGCACAAATAGTAAGGAGCCAGTAAGTTTTCCTCAAGAAAGAGGAGGCAGCCAAAAGCCAGCAAGAAGTTAAGAAGAAACCAAGAGACAGTGACTCATAGGATCAGAAAGAAAGATCTACAGGAAGAAGGGAGCGGTTAACTGGTCAAATGTGATCGCAGTATTTAGAAGGATGAAGACAGCTGAGCGTGCAGTGAGACTTAGCAACCCACTGGCGAGCCAAGCAAAATCAGTTTCAGTGGTGTGTGGGTGCGTGTGGGAGGGAGTGGCTGTGGGAGACACAATGATATAGGTTGAAGTTAAAAAAATGGGTAAGCATCTGTTTCCATACCATTTGGGCAGCTTTGTGGGGAAGGGCATAAATACAGAGATGGGGCGGTTGTTGGAGGTAGGTGTGGAGCAAGGAAGGTTTTACAATGGGAGATTCTAGAGCATAATTAAATCCTGAAGGGAAAGTTCAAGCAGGGATGGGAAGTTGAAATGTGGGAATGAAAGGGCACAATCCATGCAACGAGTTCCTGATGGCTTTGAGCCAGTGAGATCTGGGGCACAGGAAGAGAGAGGGATTGGCCTCTCTCTCTACTAGACAGGGAGGGAAAGAGAAAGGACGGCCAAGACACAGAGAAGGGGGTGTGTGGAGGCAGGAAAACGAGGAAGGGGTCTTTGGTCATGCGTGGCAATGAAGCGAAGAGAATGCCTGCTTCCTCTGTGGTTAGATGGTGCTCCTGCTGCCCACGTGAGGCAGACATCCATTTGGTGATGCCTGCACCAATCCTGGGTCTGAATGTTTTCTGTGAACTCCAATCTGGGATCCTTTCCCCTACTAGGAAGATCTAGGACCTGGCTCTCCAGTAGGACAGAGTTCAGCTAGGGCTCAGTGGTGCTTGGTCCTCAGTTTACATTCTCAAAGTGGTTTCCCATCTCTGCCATCCATCACCTCTCCCTTCCAGCCAAGCTGTTCTTTGTCTCTTGAGTCTTTCTGGGTCTTTCTGCACAGAGGCCCTGCCTCGTGGGATTTTACCATCTGGCATGTCTTCTGCACCATCTCTTTTTCAACTAAATCCAAGTCATCCTTCTAGGCTACGCTGAAGCCCCCCCATGGCTTTGGTGAAGTCTCTCCATCATCCTACCGCAGTGACGTTTCCTCATCTGTTCCAACAGCGCTTGGCCTGTGCCTCCTGTTTTGAGTGACTCAGTCACGATCATTACATCCAGAGACACTGTATGGTGTTCCATGTGAATGTCCTCCCCACGGTTGTGCATTTCCCACCGGAATTGCAACCTACATGATCTGGATGACATCGCCTCAAAACAGGTGTGAAGCTCTTCAAGTGAGGCCAGGGCTTTTGACTCATGGATGGTTGAGACTTCTTGTGGCGCCTTGCCTGTAACAGGTACTCACTAAATATTGGCTGAGAAATTTGCTAAGGTTGGTATGTATGAAGACGCTCAAAGAATAGGATGGCACGGCTCCAACTGAGTTTGTTTTCTGGCTGGTGAGCATTTCTCTTAAGCACTGAGCCTTGATTGCAACATCTTCCATTTGTGAGACAAAGAATTCCATTTACAACCCACTTTGCCCCATATATATATATACTGGGAAGGTGAACCTGGGGCCTCATGCATGGTTTTTGCAAGTATTCAAACACTGAGCCGTATCCCTAGCCCACTTTTTACTTTGTATTTTGAGACAGTGTCTCATTAAGTTTTACAGGCTGTCTCTGGCCTCTAACTTGTGATCCTCCTGCCTTTGCCTCCCTAGTTGCCGGGATTAAAGGCATGTGGTACCATTGTTGTTGTTAGGTGCTGTCGAGTTGTTATCCAACTCATAGCAACCCTCATAGGGTTTTCAATGGCTGACTGTTTTGGGATTGCCTTGGGAGTGGATTGCCAGGTCCTTCTCCCGTCTTTGCAGTGCTGGGAATTGAACTTGGGTCCTCAGAGACTGCAGTGCAGCGCTCTACCAACTGAGCTAAATCCCAGCCCCATGTGGTACCATAGCTGGCCATTAAATAATTCTTGCCCATAATATCCATGGTGACCTTTGGATGAAGGGGGGATGTTGTCAGGGCTAATAAAATTCTTGTATGTTGGTCGGGGCTTGCTAATTGCCTGGGAAGAATGATGGTATTGCTGGCCTTGGGCGCCTTGGGTCCGAGATAGGAGAAGTAACATGTTTGTGCAGGGAGGTGAGATGTGGGTTCCCTTGGCTGTCAGGCTGAAATCTTCATCTCTCTGTTTTCCTATCCCAGCTGCTCTCAGGGGCACTGTGTGGGCATGCAGCTTCAACTAACAGAGCATCCTGAGTTCACTTGGCTGGGACCCCAGTGCCCTGAAGGTTTATGGTGGGCATGCCCACCTGGAACCTGTGTGGGGCCTGGAGTCACCTCCAGCTGACTGAGTAGAGGCCCGTGAGCTGGGGGGAGCTGTCCAGGTCAGTCCCCATGTTCATGGACCTCAGGGTCACCAGCATATGCAGCCTCTTAGGAAAGAGGCTAGTGCTGGGGACAAGACCACGCTAGGCAAGAATTTGCATATCAATTAAGAGACATGGTACCTGTTACTCCATTGCTTTGCTTTCCTGTCTGATCCTGCCATCCCCCCACCTCCCCTTCCTTCCCTAACCAGAGCCATTTCTCTTCAGAGATGGAGCACTATTAAAAGATAAGCAGGCATTGTTCTAGCAAGGGAAGAGGTCCTCGGTGGTAAGGAGAAAGAAGAAAGCACAGTAGGTGCTCAATGATTGCTGAAATGAACTGAAGAAGGCAGGAGGGGTGGGCTCCAGCCACAGCGTCTTTAACACTTGGGCTGCTCTTTAGAAGGGGCTCCTTGAATTGCTAAGTGGGAGTCACAAAACCACCCTGTCAGTTCTTTCAAAGAGAGAATTTCATCTTCTAACTGAGGCCCCACTTACAGTGAGAAGGGCCAGCTCGGTGAGGTGACCTCTGTCCATCCCTGGCCTACTCCCTTGCTGATGGCTTCATAGCCTGGCTCTCCTGGGGCCCCCTCTTGGCTGGCTTGCTCTCTACTGCCCCGCACCCTGCAGGTCAGCAGGCTGCCACTTACATTTCTGTCTGTTTCGGCTAACAGGTCTCTGACAGGCAGGCAGTCCTGGGCTAGCAGGGGGCTCCCCATCCCGAGAAGACGCTGGTGTGCAGAGCAGCTGCCCCTGTTGTCCCTGGAGGGTCCTGAGTCCATGAATCTGAGTCTGGGGCTGGGAACAGTGTGATTGTGCCCGGGGTGCAGCTGACACAGAACCTGCTCAGATTTAGGATGAGGAAGAAAGTGTTTTCAGAATCATAGATGGAAATCGTATAGGTATGTGTCCTGCTTGATCCCTCACTTACTGGAACGGAAGAGAGCATTGGGAACATAGCCTTTCTATGAAAGTGCTCCTGGCAAGCCAGCAACCAGAGCTTGAGAACTGGAGTCCATCTGAAGCGTGGACTTCAATCTTGCCCTTGGGGAAGGCTGAGGAAATTCTCCTGGGGATTCGTGGCCCCTGTTTTTCCTCTCATTCTCCATCTCTGCAGATCAGGGATACTGAAATGTGTTTTGACAATAGGCATCCTTTGTGTTCTGACTACAGTGATTTGTGGGTACCCTGACTTCACCTCTTCTGTTGGCAGTGTCAAGAATGAAGCAGACAGCAGAAGAGCGGAAACGAGGGAGAAGGAAAGGAGGGGAGATGGGTGTGCTTAAGAGAGGCTGCCCATGAGTCTCTGTTTTCTCCATTCCTCCCACAAGTGACCTCAGGCATTAGGAAAAAGGGTTAACTGACACTGAATCAAGACATAGAAGAGAAAGAGCCCAACCCATCCGTCTCTGGAGCACCTGGACATGGTAGATGGCTGGGGGTCGGGTGAAAAGGGAGCCGAGAGGGAGGGGGAGAGTCTTTAGAGGATGATCTGGCTTAAGCAGGGGCTCTGGAGCATGTGTACTTGTGTAAGCCATGGAATATGCGCATCCAATGTCAATTGACTTCTGCCACCATCTCCAATTCAGCTTCTCTGTTAGCGCCAGTGACAAGATCTTAGCTGTAGGCAACAGAGGCAGGGGAGACCTCATGTTACCTAGGCGAAAGAAGCAGGTGGGCTTACCCTGCCAGGACATTAGTGGTGGAGAAGAGGCAGGAGGAGCAGGTGGGTTATTTCCCCAAGCCCTTGCACCTACCTCCAGCTCTTCCAGGCCAAGCTTATCTGGGGAACTGGGCTGGATCTTTGTACTTAGGGGTCACAGAAAAATTCTATTAACAGCTCTAAGTGGAACCTTTACAAGCACTCTGTTTATGCGCCAGAAAGTCTACCTAGGATTGAATCTCGGGATACTACCTGTACAGACTAATGCATAAAGTTTAGATGATATCCAAGGGATACATCTCTGGGCCTCAGTTTCCTCTATTGAAAAAAGAAAATATTTGATTAGGAGGTCTACAACTGCATTGTCTGATATGGTAGCTACTAGTGCCATGTGGCTATTTGAATTTAAATTCATTAAAATTAAATTTCTCAAAAATTTCATCTTTTCAGCCATACTACCACATTTCAAATGCTGAATAGTCACATGTGGCTAGTGGAGTAGATAGAGAACATTCCCACCATCAGAAGATATTCATTGGACAGTGCTCAGCTGTAAGATTTCTTGCAATTCTGCCACTGTATTGTGCTATGACTGTCTGTTGAGAGTCCTGTGGGATTAGTTCCTTTGCCTCCATGAGCTTCCTCTTCTCAGTAGCTCCCATCATCTGCCACCACACACAGCCCACGACACATACACACAACTCATAAATACATGCACACTGCTCTCTTCCCTCGGGGCAGTGTGGAGAAATGTGATAGCCTGGCTAACCAAGAAGAGATTTCTGTACTCTCGTTTTTATCACAGCATTATTCACAATAGCTAAGGTATGAAAACAACCTAAGTGTCCGTTAATAGATGAAGGAACAACAACAGCAGCAAAACAGGGATCATATACCCAATGGGATACTATTCATCCTTCAAAAAGGAGAGGCTGCCATTTGCAATAACATGGCTGAATCTGGAGGACATTATGTTAAGTGAAATAAGCCAGGCACAGACAAATACTGCACCATCTCTCTTTTATGTGGAATTGAAAAGAAGTCATACTCACTGAAACAGAATATAAGAGTAGTTACCAGGGGTAGAAGTGAAGGAAAAAGAGAAGGTATTGGTCAAAGGCTATAAACTTGCAGTTATGAGTAAATTTGGGAGAGCTAATGTACAGCATGGTGACTGTAGTTAATAACAACATATTATACACTTGAAGTACACTTTGCTAAGGGATGTCTAGGAGACTAAGGTTTAGCTCAGTTGGTACAGTGCCACTCTGAGGTCTCTAAGGCCCTGGATTTGATCCCCAGCACTACAAAAATGGGAGGAGAACATGGCAATCCACTCCCGCAGCAATTGGGAAAGAACCAGCCGTTGAAAACCCCATGAGGGTCACTAGGAATCGGACACAACTGGACGGCACCTAACAATAACAACAAGAGATGTCTATGAAAATATCATGCATGCACTTAAATATACACAGTTTTTATTTGTTAATTACACCTCAAAAAAAAAAAAAAAAACCTGGAATGAAAAAGAACAAATGAGGGTGACTAATTGGGTGCGGCTCCTGACATCTCATGAAATGCCCTGGACTTTATACTTCAGGAGCTTATTCAGTGTGCACGTTTCCTGAGTGCCTACTGTGTGCCAGGCATTGTTCTAAGTGGGAGTGGTACGTGGCATTTGGGTAGGTCCTGTATTTTATGTAATTCTTTGGCAACAGAGGAAGCGCCAGCGCTGTGAACATTGGCACCCACTTGCTTGTCATGTCATGCAGAGAGCTGTGAGACGCGGCCTTGCCCTATGGGCACTTGTATGGTACAAACAACTCCCTGAGTTCCTAAGCCCTTCACATCAACAGGGAGGCTGCGACACGGTCATGGTTATGTCGTGTAATGTGTACTGTATTGAGGCATGCTGGTATGTTATGTGGGGGCAGTGGAAAGAAAGTCACATCTCCCCCTGGGCCTCAGTTTCCCTGGGCAAGGCGAAGAAGCATGGCTTGGTGAGCGCCCAGGTCTCCTTGCTAAGAGTCTGTCCTCCAGGAGGCTGCGTGTCTGGAAGCGCTGTGGAGGAAATGGCTCACTAAGTGTGAACTGCAGCTTACACCGGTTTTTCTCCATTTCCCGACAGTGTTGCCCTTTACTTCTCTTAAATCCTGAGGTGCCTTTAAGGCTCCTGCCTTTCCCTGGGCTGCCCCTCCTTGCTCTCCTCCCTCCTTTCAGGTTGCAAAGCCCCAGCCTAGTTCTTGTCATATTTCCTACTGGATCGGCTGTTTAATTAAAATCATAATTAAAATTGATCTCCTCATTAGCATGCACCTGCTCTGCCTCTCACATCCTTGCGTTCCATTATCCACTGAAGATGTCAGGACTGACAGGCGAGAGCCAGACCCCAGGCCGGCCCAGCCGGAGGGGGCTGGCCCACGACAACATCTGGACAGGGAGGACATTGGTGAAGAAGCTGCATTCACAGCCGGATAGCAAACAATTAGCGCCAAGCGGATTGTCTGGGGAGAGGCCTGTTGTGTGCTGGCCGGCAGGCAGCTGGCCAGATTCCGTGGTCCTACTGAAGCCACAGCACTGGCTGCCTCCTCCCTACCCTCACCCTGCACGCGTACACACACATGCACACATATGCATGCCCACACCCTTGGGTGATCTGTAACTAGCCAACAACTTCTTGCCCGGGAGTGTCCGGAAATGAAAGAAGAGAGGGCCCCTGCTGTCCTCGTAGGGAAACCCAATAGCGTCCTTAACTACCCTTTCACGGGGCTCATTTTGACCTCCATTATGATCCTCTTAGAGTAAGGAAAGCAGCCAGGCTTGTGGCCCCCCTTGCCCATCCTTCCCAGCCTGAGGACTTGTGCAAACAAGGGCATGGTGTCTGTGCTGTATGTGCAGGGCAGGAGAGATGAGTTCTGATGGCTCTTGTCCCCCACCCTTCTCACCCATGGAGGTGGAAGGGGTCCAGGAAAAGAAAACCAACTGAGACAGAAACTAGTGGGCCTTGCAGAGTACAAAAATGTAGGCTCCATGAGAGCAAGGGATTTAAATAACATATGTCTTTCATTGTGGTAAAAACTCATAACATAAAATTTGCCATCTTAACCACTTCTAATTGTATGGTTCAGTAGCGTTATATATATTCATGTTGTTGTGCAACCAGTCTCCAGAACTATTTTCATGTTGCCAAGCTGAAACTCTATACCTATAAAACAACTCTCCATTCCCTGCCCGACCCCAGCCCCAGGGAAGTACTGTGCTACTTTCTGCTTCTATTAATTTGACTATTCTAGGTAACTCCTACAGGTGGAATCATAATACTTGCCTTTTTGGTTACTGACTTATGTTACTTATCATAATGGCCTTAAGGTTCATCCATGTCACAGGATGTGCCAGAATTACCTTTTTAAGGCTGTATAACATTCCACCATATGAATCTACCACATTTTCTTTAGCTACTCATTTGTTGGTGGGTACTTGGGTTGTTTACATCTCTTGTCTATTGTGAATAATGGGGCTAGGAACATGGATGTGCAATATTTCTCCAAGATCTTGCTGCTAATTCTTTTGTATACACACTCCGAAGCGGAATTGCTGAATCATATGGTAATTCTATTTTTAAATTTTTGAGGAACTACAGCGCTGGTTTCCACAGCAGCTGCACCGTTTTTCATTCCTACAAGCAGGGTATAAGAGTTCCAAATTTTCAATTTCACTATATTCTCGGGAACATATTCTCTCTGTCTCCCTCTCAGCCTCTGCCTCTCTTTCTTTCATTAGAGCCATCCTAATAGGTGTTGGGTGACATGCCATTGTGGTTTGGGTTTGTATTTCCCTCGTGATTAGTGATACTCAGCATCTTTTCTACTTCCTCTATCTTTTTTTTTGCAAATCCTATGCCAGTTTTTATTACCAATCTAAGTCAAATTGACTTCACATGTCAGTGGGTGTTGCCAAGTGGGACAACCCAAAGCGAGTTTAGGTTTTGGCATGAGAACTTCGTTCGTATCACAGCTGTGCCGGTTATTGGCTATGTGGCCCTGGGTCAGTGACACCTCCAAGCCTCAGTTTGCAAATATAAAAAATGGGAATCATAATGCATACCTAATGGGGCTGATCTCAAGGAAGAAATGAATGATAAGTCCTATAACTGATTATTCCCTTTCTTGCTAATCCTCTGTGTTATTCTGAAATTTTGGTTAAAACCTCCTACAAATGACAACATCCCAATGCACTTTATGTTAAGCCAATGTATCTACTGAGCACTTTCTTTATTTAAGGCCCTACAGCCATAAGTGAGGAGACATAAACTATGTAAGGAATGGGCCCTAGACCGGGAAAAGACTGGGAGTGCCTGGCGACCGAGGAGGGGACACCTGTAGCTGGACCCACTGGAGCTGGCTCATCAGGATGGGCCAAGAGAGTGCTGGAGGGGGAGGGCAGGCCTCCACCCGCAGGACACTGAGCTTGGTCTCTCCTGGGGGAGGTGAGCCAGAAGGTTGGAGCAGAGCAGTGCAAGAGGAAAACCAGTGACGGGCGATTTTCTTGAAGAAGGACAAATGGGAATTATCCAAGGAAGCAAAGCCCCTTCGCTGGGGGAGACTTCTTCCTTGGTGCCATTTACTTTCCTTCTACTGGAATGGCAGTTCGGTTTCTCCTCTGCAGTCTTCAGGGAAACAGAGGAACACTAATTACCCTCCTCCATTACCCTTCATTGATTTTGGGTGGGGGAGCTCTGCCGTGGGCTGGGCTTCCTTCCTCTCTCAGCCCCCTTCCCTCTGGATGCACTAACAAGGGCTTAACCAGAGTTCAGTGGGTGCCAGGGCAGCCTTAGCCTACAGGCTTCTCCAGTTCCTCCTCCCACGCTGTCCCCGCTCCCCTCTCCTCCACCCTTCCCCCTCTCCAGTGTCTGTTCTTGGGGGCTGGGGTAGGAGATGATCCCCTAGTCTTGCCCAGGTGGGCCTCACCTCTGCTCCCCACCAGAGCAGCCAGCAGGCAGCCTGGGAGTCCCGGGAAGCCAGGTCAAGTGCAGACAATGTAGGAGCAGGAGCCAGGGGGAGGCAGGTGTCCACCAGGGAGGTGACTAGGTCCACGGTGCCTCTCATAATAATCTGTGAGGCTAATAAACAGCACAGGGTGGGAGGTGAATGCAGGCCTGGGCACTGGCTGGCTCTATCTTCATTAAAGTGAGAGCAGGGAAGACCTTGCTAATTGCAGCCTTACAGTGATTATCATGCGTGCTTCCAGCCAACCAGAGGGGGCAGCACCAAGGATCAGTCAGAAGGCTCCAGGACCTCAGGGATGGTGGGGTAGGGGTTTCTCTGTACCTTGGGATTCAACGTGGGAGAAAACCCTGGCATTCAGAAATTCAGTTCATCTATCCACCAGTACTGACTGGGTAAAATGTTCAAAGCAGTCTTGAATGTCATTTTTTGAAAGAGATGAGCTGACAAAGATGACTCTCTGCTTGTCCCAACATAGACTCCCTTCATACACATACAGGTGTGTGTGCACATGTGCATACACACACGCACACACTTGGCTCTGAACCCGCCCATGTTAGACACTCTGTAAATATCCATCATGAGCTAAAATGGCAATTGGACCTGGAAAGAGGGGAGGGCCTCACTCTGGCCGTCCTAGCTCCTTTGCTGGTGGGTACCGTAACTGCTTGGCCATGTGGAGAACCTACCTTAGCCACTCCTGGGGGCAGCAAAGGCAAAATCAGGGCGAAGATGAGAGGCTTTGGATGGTACACCAAACCCCTACAGCAAGTGCAGAGCTTCAGGAGGATACTGGAGCAAGAAGCCTGGTTAACTCGACCCAGAACACCCCCAAACCAAGCTGTCCCTGGAGACAGGGACCCAGCAGACTGGCCGGGGAGGTGAGAGGTGGCCATCTAGGATACTGACTGTCAGCCCAGGCAAATCTTCACCATACACTCTTCTGAGGCCTGGCTCTCTGAGAGAATGAGCAAATGTTACCCCTCTGCATTATAACTGAAAGACTTTAAAGGGGCCCTTGGAAATAGGCAGCTCTTTGGAGGATGCTGGGAGGGAGGGGTTTAGAATTTCCTCCCTAACAGGTGGGAGTGTGTCATGTGCCGAGATCTCCCAGTTAGCCAGGCTCAGTCTAACTGTCCCTGACATCTAGGCAGGTCATAGGGATGGCAGGACTGGCTGGTGGGCCATGGACCACACACAGGTTCTCACCATAGCTTCTGCAACTGCCTGGAATTTCCCTTAATCCTCTTCTTCCCCAGGTCCCTGCCCTCATTTCTGTAGATCCCATTGCTGCCTGCAGTGCCAGGAGCCCCACCTCTTCCCTAGACTTCCAAACCTGACACCCCCTGAGAGCTGATCCCTGGCAGCAGGGATTGGTAGTAGCTCCATAAAATAATAATGATAATAATAATAATGATAATAATAATAATGAATAAATGAGTTGCCATTTAATACACTCCTAATAGGAGTCAGCCTGCAGCTGTAGCCCTGTGGCATCCAATCCCATCAGATCTCAGAAGCTAAGCAGGGTCAGACCTGGTTAGTACCTGGATGGGAGACCGCCTGGGAACACCAGAAGCTGTAGGCTTGGGAGAAGGACCTGGCAACCCCCTCCCAAAAATCAGTCTGCCATTGAAAACCCTATGAACAGCAGAGAAGCACTGACAATAGTGTTTCCCCTGTTGTACAGACGGTCGCTATGAGTCGGATACTGACTCGATGGTACCTAACAACAACAACAAAAACAATAGTAGTCAGGGCCCTGAGTTAAGCGCCTTATAATGCAGTATTTCATGGAACCCTTTTGGTAATCTCACGAAGGATCATTTAGTTGTTTTTAAGACCTGATTTATAAATAAGGAGACTGAGGCTCAGCAAGATGGTACAACTTGCCCAAAGTGGCTAAGCTAGAGCTGGATCTCTGAAGCACACACTCTTTCTTCTACAGAAAGTCCTGGGGAGTGGGGAGCGTCAAAGGCCTGGGCTTGTGGATAGGTTCAGGGTGCCCAGCCTTGTACCTCTCCTCCAGTCCCTGGCTCCAGCCCAAGATGGCCAGAAGCCTGGTTGCTTCACATTTGTGGAAAGTACTTCACCTTTGCTGATTCCTGAAGACTCACCATGAGTGCTTAGGTGTGGCTTTTGTTGGCTTTTTTTTCCCTTAATTTCATTATGAAACATTATGAAAAGAGACATTGAAGGCAGTCACTTGAACATCTTATTTGCTTCCCGTTGTTGGAAAAAAAAGTTAGACAACCTCAGAAAGTATTTTCAAGACTGTTGGAAAGGGGGAAATTGTATTCTCTTCTCTAATAGGACCCCAGGGGCTGAGATTTAGCTCAGTTGGTAGAGCGCTGCACTGCAGTCTCTGAGATCCCGAGTTCAATTCCCAGCACCACAAAAATGGGAGAAGGGTCTGGCAATCCACTCCCAAGGCCATCCCAATACAGTCACCATTGAAAACCCTATGAGGGTCGCTATGAGTCGGATACCAACTCGATGGCACCTAACAACAACAACAACAATAGGACCCCAGAATGAGAAGCCCTGAGAGGCTTCTCTGGGGAGTTCTGTCAACAGGAAGTCCCTCTCTCAGGGCTTCATGTCCTTCCTGTGGGCCCTGTGCCCCTTTACTTTCTTCACCTTTCCCCAGCCTCTTGCAATTCTAGCCCTCCCCTGAGCTCCTAAGTCAGAGTCAGCTTGCAGCTGGCCAGGGTGACAAGAGGCTTCCAGCACTGGCCGTGGGAGCAGGGCCACTTGCCCATGGCACCCTGCTGCTCTGTACAGGTTCGCTTTTGAAGTGACGCCTTGCAAGCCATCATTACTGTTGATCGCACACTAGATGCTGTTGAGTGCTTTATTGCGTTGACCCATTTCATCCTCACAACGATCCAGTGGGGTGTGTACCATTCCTGTTTTACTGGTGAGAGACAGTGGCACAAGAAGATGAAAAAATTTGCTCAGGGCCACAGCTTATACGTGCTAGAGACAGGACATGGGCATCGACAACCTGAGTCCACAGCATGCACTCTTACCTCTTGGTGCTGGACGCTGGGGACATTGAGAAGTGATTTTTTTTTTTTTTGGTTGTGGTGCGGTTTGTTTTGTTTTTGGCAGGCTGGCCTAAGAAACTTTCTACTGTGAATAACACAGCTCTGCAAGCCAAGTTCCAATCAGCTGACGTATTAATGAGCATAGCTGGGCTGCCTGCTCTTTTGTGCGTCCCTCGGCATTTGAACAAAAGACACACTCCATGGGTGTGGGGTAAGTGGGTGGTTGATTGAATTTTGTGCCCTCAGGGGGGAAGCTCTGCTGGCTTCCACAGCTGCTGAGGTTGGAGAAGGGAAGCAGGCAAGGGGGTGTGATGGTCTATGTGAGTGGGTGCCCCCCAATACAGCCAGTTCAGTTCTGGGGTGCAGGCCATGGGGTGCAGTCACCATTTGTTGCGTACATTTTCTAGGCAGCCTCTGTGGGTGCCTGTGAAGTAGGTGAGGCAGAGGTGTCCTCTCCCCCTGTTCCATAGATCTTTCTTTCCTCTCTGCAGCCTGGGGACCTGGTGGCTCTGCCAGAAGGGCGCAGGTCTGCAGGATGCACTGAGCTGGCCTAGGGCTCGCTAGCTGCTGTCCTTAATATCACAGGCTTACTGTGGACTGCACGATTCAAAACGAGAAGAAACACAGTGACTGCAACACGAGGCTCAAGCATAATAAAGATCGCGTGCATGGCACAGTGTTGGGGAGTGTTTCGTTCTGTCATGCACGGGGTCGCTGTGAGTGGGACCCGACTAGACAGCACCCAACAGCAACTGTGAGTTGCAGCTCATGGGTCTCACAGGAGGCAGAAAGCGAACCGAGGAGGTTTGACTTCCATGTCTGCCAGAAGGGGAGGCCAGGCTCTGTGGAGAGACACAAAGCTTCGTTCTGAGAGGTGCTTGTTTTCAGGATCAAGGGGCCACACCTCTGTCCTCTGGGCACAGAGGAGCAGGGCAAGGCGGCCCATGAGGGGTGGCAGGCCGAGGAGAGCGAGCTGGCAGAAGGGGAGGGGATGCTCTGCGCTGAACTGAGAGCACTCAGGGAAAGAAAAGATCTATTTTTTTCCATTTGTT
Source organism: Pedetes capensis (assembly GCA_007922755.1). Taxonomy (NCBI): domain Eukaryota; kingdom Metazoa; phylum Chordata; class Mammalia; order Rodentia; family Pedetidae; genus Pedetes; species Pedetes capensis. The sequence continues at coordinate 70,310 of VMDO01002242.1, forward strand.
CTCAGCAAACATTTGTCATTTAATTTCTTCTTAATTACACAATTACGTAATTATGTAGTATTAGGAAAATAAAGCCTAAAGACGTTTGAGTAAAGAATTACTTAAGTAAATAATGTCTGACTGAAGTAATTATTTCCTAGGATTTGTATTTTAAAGTAGAATTGGGTGAAATTAGCTCCCGCATTGTTGCCGAGCAGAATGGGGGCGAGGGCTGCACAGCGGGGGAGGGGGCAGGCAGGAGGCTCCTGTGGTTCCCTGAGGTCTGGCTCCCAGCAAGGAGGCCCCTTCCTCTTCCTGCACATGGGCTAAACTCCACTGTTGGCTGGGTGGCTCGGGGACCTGGATTCTCTTTTGAGCCTCGCTTGGCCTTTCAGGGCAACTCCTGCCCTTGGTGAGGATGAAGAAGGAGTTGGGCAGAAGCAAATGCCCAGGTACCGAAGGCTGAGCCTCGGCCAGGAGGCAGCTCCAGGAGCCACTAGACCAGTAAAGAGATTCCCTCCCCATGACTGTACCCCAGGTGTCTAGGTGGAGATTCAGGAGCAGTGATGGGTGAGCTGGGCACTGAGCTGGAGAGAACTGTAGTAGCAGCCCCAGGGGCAGGCTGCAGGGGGCCTGTGAATTTCCTGTGTGTTTCCTTCCTGGCCATAGGTGCTGCAGACATGTCAGCCTTCTTCAAGGACAAGACAGTTTCCAAAGCCCTGGCAACACAGGGGTAGGAGCCTGGGGCTGACATAGCTCTTCAGTGGACTTGAACCTGGCAGTGGTGGAAAAGAACCATTTTCCCAGAAGGGGCCCTTGGACGATGCTGGTGCTGCTGCCACCACATTGCTTCCTCGATGCTTTGCCCCAGCCCTGCCCCCCCCCCCATCCCCAGGAGGCTGCCCCCAGGCATGGAGCCTTCCTCTCACTGTGGAGGCTGAGGATAAATCGGACTCAGCATGCCTCATAGGAGATTCCTGGGGAACCAGGCCAACCTCTGCCCCCTAAATTGTTCCCCTAGTCCCTCTTCAGCAGTGCTTGATAATCCTCCATAGGAGATTCACTCATTCCTTTGATCTGGAAGGTGTTTTACTCTCCCAGATTCTCCTATTACAACACCAGGAGCCCTGGTCAGATAAATCCTTAAGTCTTATCAGTTCTCCTCTTAGGACGTAGAACTAATCTGTTCTTACCCTGAGGCTGCTCTTGAGTTTCCTGAGGCTTCCTGTTCCCTGCCCCATCCCAGGGAATCCTCAGTCAGCACTGGCCCTCCATGGTCATGGTGGAGGAGGGTGTTGGGCAGAATTGCAAGTTCCTGAGAACTCAGAGGAGAGGGAACTGGTGGAGACAGGCTGGAGAATGAGGCAGGTGCACTTTTCAGTCTCCTCGCTGGGCTGTGCCTTGGGGACTTTGGGGATTCTCTAAGCCCAGCATCCTTTGGGAACAAATGGAGTCTCCTGGAATGTCCCTGGAGCCATGGGAGAGTATTAGAAAGGAATGCTGACCTGGATGCTCAGGCCAAAAGCCCGAGGTGTGTTGAGAATGTAAGCTTTTCTTATAGAGTTTATCCATTGTTTTCTAACTAGCAAAAGTTTGGCAATATTTAGCAAAGTTGAAGATACAGTTTTTCTGAAACCCAGCAAGCTCCGCTGTTAAGTACAGAGATCGCTCATACATGGGCATAGAGAGAGATACACACCAGAAGAATCACAGCAGCATTGTTTGTAACAGAGAAAAAAGAACTAAATTTTCGTCAATAGGAGAACAGACAAAAAAGTTGTGTCACACTTATTCAATGAAATTCTTTACAGTAATAAACATAAAGTACAGCTACATGTTGTTGTTGTTAGGTGCTGTCGAGTTGGTATCTGACTCATAGCGACCCTCTGCACAGGGGAAACACTATTGTCAGTGCTTCTCTGCTGTGCATAGGGTTTTCAATGGCAGATTGATTTTTGGGAGGGGGTTGCCCTGTCCTTCTCCCAAGCCTACAGCTTCTGGTGTTCCCAGGCAGTCTCCCATCCAGGTACTAACCAGCCCGATCCTGCTTAGCTTCTGAGATGTGACGGGATCGGATGCCACAGGGCTATGGCTGCAGGCACTCACAGCTACATAGTACAGCATGTATGTATCCACATGGGAGAAGGACCTGGCAACTCACTCCCAAAAATCAATCCACCATTGAAAACCCTATGAATACCAGAGAAGCACTGATAAAGTGTTTCACCTGTTGTATGTAGGGTCGCTATGAGTTGGATACCAACTCAATGGCACCTAACAACAACAACATATATATCAACATGGATGAATCTTATGAACAGAAGCTCTGTGCAACACCATACTACATACCATTCATGGCTAATACCTGGAAACATAAACACCAAATTCAAGAAAACAGGAATCATGCATAGGAAGTGGGGTTGGAAAGGAGAGGATGCAGTTCATTGGCTTCTAACTTTATTAGTAATGCTTTATTTATCATGAGGTAGACACAAGGAAATTTATCATATTCTTTAAATTTTTTGAATAATTAAAATGTTTCATAAAAAATACAAACATAAAATCCAAACGAAAGAACTGCATTAGGATTCCCTAGAAGTGTCAGAATGTGGTGTGTGTGTGTGTGTGTGTGTGTGTGTGTGTGTGTGTGTGTATGTATCTGTGATGGTGGAGGTGGGGGTGACTGTTGAGATGAGGGGTGCTAGAGGACTTCACATAGGCCACAGCTGGCTCCTGGGAAGTTGTCTAAATTGAATACTTATTCAATAAAGTTCCTCTCTTCACATAATATTTGCCTACGTAAGAAGCTAAATATTCATTGAGTAATTAGCCAGTTCAAATTTGCAGTATGAAAAGACAATTCCTTCTAATTATAGGGATGTCAGTTCAAAGATGCCACACTAGGATGCCATTTATTGCCAAAAGAGCTTTAATAAATTCTTGCTGTGATTCAGACTCAAAAAGGTAAAGAAAAAAAAAAAACACCATTATTTTTGATAATTAACTATTTACTAGATCTGAGGGGGAAAAGTCACACTAGTATTTTAGACTAATCAAAAACTCTTTTTAAAAGAAATCTCTGTGAAGATTTTGTCGCTGTCATGGTTTTGCTGCCAGTTGCTGAGATTTTCTGGGTTAACCCTAGAAGGCTGGGCGACCTTCCTGACTGGAGTCTGGCTCTGACCAGTCCTGACATTAGGGCAGCATTTGCTCCTACAGATGTCACTTAATTTACAGTTACTGTCCTGATTTGCAATTTTAAGTAGTTCAACTGTAGGGTTGTCCATCATCCCAATTTGGTTCTCACTGTCTTGTCCAGCCTATACAGCTGTGTCTTTTTTAGCAAGTAGAGATGGGAAACTATATCATCCTTCCTCCAGTTCTGTCCACCTAGGAAAAGTTCAGTACCAGCTTTATTCATATGTTAGCTAGTGTGGTAGAAACTGTACCCTCACTTGAGACTAGCACAGGTTCTCCTCAACTATGAGGCTCTGGACAAGTTACTCACCCTCTCTCAGGGTCAGTTCTGCTACGTGGTCAGTCTGGGAACCATCCTGTCTCCCCTTTCCTCCAAGCTTTTTATCAGGCCACACTCTCAGGACCACAGCTTCTTGGTCTGGGGATAGTATTTCATGCACGTGGGGCCAATCTATGAATTTCCTCAGGATTTTAAAAGAACTGAAGAAGCCAATCAGATTCCTCTCTGGTTAAATATACTATAGAACAAGAAATTAATAAACACCTAGATTTTGCTGTATTTAACTGCTACCCTCACTCCCTTGCTCCCATGCCACAGCAAAACTAATCAAAAGCAATGGGTTAGAATGTATGTCTCTCTCATGTAATAGAAATCCAGAAGTAGCCGTGTAAGGCCAGGCAGAGAGTTCCATGGGTTAGGCTCCTAGCGTTCTGCCTTTCAATCCTCAGTTCACAATTCCCAGCTTCAGTCATCTCATGTTCCATTAAGGGTGCAGAAACTTCAGTGACCTCTGGAAGCACAAAAGAAGGAGAAACATCATGTCCTTCCATTTTTAGAAATTGTAACTCTCTGCTTATACCTCATTGGTCAGAACTTGGTCACGTGGCAACACTTAGCTGCAAAGAAAGCTGGGAAATGTAGTCTTTGACCTGGGAACCATTGCTGACATGAAGAAAACAAATACTGTCACTAAGAAGGAAAGGTCAAATATATGTTGGATTAGGATGTTATCAATTTCTGCTACATGGACTAACACTGCTTATGTGGGGGAAACTAGTCTGTTGTACTATCTTTGCATTTCTCATTTGATTATAGAAAATACCCAGGATCTTCCTAATAAATTCTTTTCTTACTTTCTTTCATAAGAAATATTGTCAGTTATTTACAATGAAAAGTTGATATGATAGTCTTCTTTAAGACCCCTTTAGGGCTCTCTATGACACTAGGCTTGGGAAATGGAGAGATTTGCTCTTATTAGATTTCTTTCTTTCTTTCTTTCTTTCTTTTTTTTTTCTTCTTTCTCTCTTCTTTCTCTCTTCTTCCTTCCTCCCACTCTCTCCCCTTCCTTCCTTCCTTCCTTCCTTCCTCTCTCTCTCTTTCCTTTCTTTCTTTTCTTTCTCTTTCTTTCTTATCTTTTTATGGTGCTGGGGAATGGAACCTAGGACCTCATACAAGCACTCTATCCCCAACCCACATTTAGCAATCTTTGTTTCAGAGACTTTCTCAGAAAGTCACATTAGGAGCTGATAGGGAGGGACCCTAACAGACCTGTGGGCAGACTGGTGACTTCAATTAGAGGAATAGACTCCTTTGCAAAATCTCATGGCATTTTGCCTTCATGCCCATTGAGCTACTTTGCTTCCTCTTTAGGTCCTAAATTCAAGACTCCCTGACTCTCTCCGTGGGTCTGGAATATTGGAGAGGACTTGGAGTTGGTTTCTGGTTCCTTATTCTTCCCAGTATCATCTGAAGTCTTTGTTGTTGTTGTTGTTTTCTCTTCTCAGTTCTGAAGTTGTTGGACTGAACTTGAGCTTTACAGACTAAAGCTAGAAAATTGCTTCCTTTTCTCCTGCCCGGAAAGCCCTAAGGGCATGTTTCCAGCTCAACAGCCTATCTACTTCCATAGTTCCGGGATCTGTACAGCCTCTTAATTTGTCAGGGAGTGAGGTGGGAACAAGGGGGAGGGATTTTCCTTTGATGCTTCCCTGGAGAGTCACCTATATCACAGCCCTGATGATATCTAGTCTGGGGGTTCAGTTAATCCTGGAGTATTTTGGGAGGAGGAGTAGAAATCCTGATTGTTACTCCGGTAAACCCAGTGTCTTGGTTCATTTGGGTGGCTAGCTGAGCTGCTATAACAAAAACATCATAGACTACCTAGCTGATGAACAACAGAAATTTATTTCTCACAGTTCTGTAGTCTAGGAAGTCCAAGATCCACGTCCTGCCAGAGTTGATATCTGGAGAAGGCTGCTTCCTGATTCATGGACAACTGCCTTCTCATTGTGGTCCTAACATGGTGGTAAGGGTGAAGGAAGCTTTCTTCTTTCCTCCTCCTCCTCTTCCTCCTCCTCCTTCTCTTCTCTTCTCTTCTCTTCTCTTCTCTTCTCTTCTCTTCTCTTCTCTTCTCTTCTGCAGTACTGGGGGTCATCAAGCCCAGAGCCTTGCACATACTGGGCAAGTACTCTTCCACTGAGCTATATCTGCAGCCCCCATAGCTTCTTTTATATGAGCACTAATCTCATTTATGAAGCCTCTGACTTCATGATCTAATCACCTCCCACTTCCCATTGGGAAGCCCCACCTTCTTATACCAATACCATCCCACTGGGGAGGGGTGGTGAGGATTTCAGCGCATGAATTTTGAGGGGGACACAAAAATTCAGTCTTCAGCACCCAGTAACTGCATAGCAACAGAGCTAACCCTGGGAGGCTGGGGGTGGAGCTCAGAATGGATCACGGAAAACATACAAGGGCAGGTCATTGTGGTTAGTTGACAGACATTTGAGAATGCATTTCATGCTGAGTCTATGGGTAAAAAATACTTCCCTATGAGCTAATTTTATTGCTGCAATGAACCTCATTTCTGCAAGTCAGAAGGTCATCCTCTGGTGCTGTCATGTGCCTGGGAATCAGAGAAAAGTAGAATCAATGGGTCTCCAGAGGTAATTTTATACATCTCTTGCCTTGATTCCATTAAATGCAATTGGTTAATAGATAATAATTATTGAGCACTCATTATCCACGAGCGCCATCTAAGAGAATTACCTGTGTAATCCTCCCAATAGCCTTCCAAGTTCATTTTCATTTCAGCTTAATGGACAAGAAAACTGAGGCCCAGAATCACCCATCGGGTTGACAGAGGTGGGATTCAAATTCAGTTTTAGATCACTTCCCAAGCCTAGCCTACTAATCCTCTATATACTCTATGCCCTCTGCAGTGTACTAGAGGTCCACAGGGGCGTGGAGCTCTTGGCTTCTAGATGCTGCTGGCAGGACCAGCTCAGTCTGAATGTAGCCAGGACCATCTTTAGGGAGGCCTGTTTCCTGCCTCCCTAACTACTAGGGGGTCCCAGTGTATCCTTACCCAGAGCTAGCTCACACTGATCTTGTAGAGATATAATGCAAGCCACACACATATTTTATATATTCTAGTAAGCACATTAAAAAACAAAAAGACCTGTAATCCCAGTGACCTGAAAGGCAGAGGCAGAAGGTTTGCAAGTATGAGGTCAGAGGCAATTTTCGTAATTTAGCAAGGTACTGTCTCAAAATAAAAAATAAAAACCAGGCTGGGGCTGCAGCCCAGTGGTCAAGCACTTGCAAAGTATGTGTGAGGCCCTGGGTTCAACCCCTAAGTACCACAAGAAAAAAAAAGTAACAAGTATCACTGTAACACAGGCTGTCTGTGTAAAATATTTGAGTAATCACATTACACTGGAACATTGGTGCCTAGGAAAAATTGCGCAGACGACATCAGTCCAATGATACCAACATGGTCAGTGATTTTTTTTATGTGTTTTCAATCCTAGAAATGATGCATGTTCCTGACATTTGTATTAAAGCACAACAATGCTATCTTATGGGGATGCCATGGTGAAAGTGAAATGCAGTCCCATTCAGAATGATAAAGTTGTGTCTAATGCAAAAATGTTTCATACTACTTTTGCTTTGTACTTTTTATTTTATTTTATTATTTTATTTTATTTTTTTGTGGTACTCGGGGTTTGAACCCAGGGCCTTGTGCATGCTTTGCACGTGCTCTACCACTGAGCTGCACCCTCAGCCCCTTCCCCCCTTTTTTATCGTAAGACAGGGTCTCGCTATGTTACCCAAGCTGCCTCTGGTCTTGACCTTGCAATCCTCCTATCCCCACCTCCGTAGTCACTGGGACTACGGGCATGCGCCACCATGTTCAGCCCTTGCTTTTGCTTTAACTCAAATTGAATAAATATTTAAAAATTCAGTTCTTCAGTGGCATTAGCTACATTTCAAGGGCTCAGCAGTCTCCTGTGACTGGTGGCAGCCATGTCCAAAAGTGCAGTTGTTGTTGTTGTTGTTAGGTGCTGTCTAGTCGGTATCCGACTCATAGTGACCCTCATAGGGTTTTCAATGGCTGAGTGCTTCGGGATTTCCTTGGGAGTGGATTGCCAGGCCCTTCTCCCATTTTTGCGGTTCTGGGAATTGAACTCGGGGCCTCAGAGACTGCAGCGCAGCGCTCTAACCACTGAGCTAAATCTCAGCTAAATGCCCACCTAAATCCAGTGCAGGGTGGGCATCTAATGAAATATTTCATGATGGAGCGGAGAGAAGAGAAGCTAGGCTGGAGGAGATTGTGCTGGGCAGCCGTGGAGAAAGGCTGGGATGGTATGGGGCAATGCGGAAGGGAAACAAACCACTGTCAGTGTTTGAAACAGAGACTCACATCATGGGAATGGTGCTTTAAGGAGCTCCATCTGGATGCACTGAATGGAATGGGTAGCAGGGACACAGATTAGAGGCAGGAGGAACTCGTTAATGGGGAGGGGAAAGGAGGAAGCACTGAACTAGAGTGACAACAGCGAGCCACAGAAAACAGTCTGCAGAACACTATGAAGGGGTGTGAGTCAGTGGGTGGATGGGCGAGAGGAACAAGCTAGAATTGTTGGAGATGATGCTAGATGGAAAGCCTCAGACAACAGAAAAGAGTAATTCACAGACAGAAGTCGAGGGCGGGATCACATGAAGGCTGGGCTGGGAAGAGGTGCAATGCAAGTGCACTTTGCAAGAACTGAGTTGGTGGTGAGCACTTCTGTGGTCCCTCCTCACCTCCCTTCTCTGCCCTGACTTCTCCCTCCTTCTTCCCTTCCTCTTCTCCCCTCCCCTCTCCCGCTCTTGTCCTCTCTTGAAGTAAATACATTAATGGAGCACCTGTTATGCACCAGGGGCTGGGGTTTAGTTGGTAGAGTGCTGCTCCACACTCTCTGGGGACCTGGGTTCGACCCCAGCACTGCAAAAATGGGAGGAGGACGTGGCAATCCACTCCCGAGGCAACCCCGAAACCCTTAGTCAATAAAAACCCTATGAGAGTTGCTATGAGTTGGACCCAACTTGAGGGCACCTAACAACAGCAATTGGACCCAGACTCCTAAGCATAATGGGCATTTCCCAGGCCTGAGGAAAGATCATAGAGAGGGGCCATAAGCAATTCTCCCTCAGAGACAATAAGATAGATGTTCTCTCTCAAGCACCCCCTTTTGCCACGCCTGGCTCCCTGTTGGAATTTGGCTGGAGGGAATGACAATAAATATGGTTCCCGCTTGTTGACAAAGCACTCTGCTGTGGTTCTAAACATCTGTGACTAGCCGTTCACTCATGGTCATTAGCTCCCATTTCACAAGTGGGGAAAGCAAGGCATGGAGCCATAAAGGAACTCAGCAAAGGAAACACAATGGGTAAGGGGCAGGGCAGGATTTGACCTGTATCCGGCTGCTAAATATCCATCAGTGGCAGTCATCTGCCCGTCCGTCCGTGAGGGCACCATGAGGCACTTGGGGGCTGAACCCAGGGCCTTGCACATACTTTGCAAGTGCTCTAGCACTGGGCTGCACCCTCAGCCCATTTCTTATTTTTCATTTTTTATTTTGACCTTTCTGAAGGGCAGGCTCTTCACAGAGGGGGCAGCTCCTGGGAGGACTCTGAGACGTTTGTCCTTTTACAGGTGGGGCTGGTGGCTCAGCAGGGCAGGGTGCTTGTGTGGGAAGAAAGGGATTGACTTCCTTCTTCCTCCTGGGGGCGGGGGGGGGGTGAAGAGGCAGGAGGGGACAACCTCCTCAAGGGTCTCTCCTCATTGTTCATCAAGTGATTGCTTCTAGAGATGTTTTTCAGCGCCCAATGCCGTGCTTTTGAGGGCGTTGTTCTAATACAGTCACCCACCAGCAAGTACATCCCCTAAAAAAGGCACTCAAATGAAATCGGAGCCGGGGCGGGCAGCACTGGAGGCTAGAGGAGATGGGAAATACTGCACCGCCCTTGTTCAATAGCTCAAGGGATTTACTCCAGGCTTTCAGAGCTGAGTGCATATTGCTTATTCATGTGCAATCTAATCCTCCGCTCAGCCCAGAGGTGGGCAGTCGGGTGACCTGGTTGCCGAGGGATAAGGCGAAGGCAGAGGGTCTGTGTCTGAGCACGAGCTTCGTGTGGCAGACTAGGGCTGCAGGTGGAAGACACTGTTCCCTGCACGGCTTGGATGGTTGCAGGGGCCGTGATGGGGAGGGAGTCAAGGTGGGGGCAGGTAGATTGGTGTGCTGAGGAGGTGGTGCAGGTGTGTGGCTCAAACATCCAGGGACAGAAACTTCCATCGTGCCTCCGTCATGCCCCTCCAGGAGGACACAGCAGATTGATGTAGGCTCCCAGGCAGAGAATGTCTTGATAACTGGCTTGGTGGGTGATGGACGGTCAGAGGAGGAGCGGAAGAGCTATGGCTGGGCCACCCCAAAGCTCCGACTCACTAACGTGATCATTCATTCAGGGGCACGGGGAAGGAGAAGATTTCCCAACTGCGGCTAACCAACATTGAAGACCTGAAAACAGCCACTTGGGACTGCGTATAAAAAAAAAAAAAAAAAAAAGTTCAGCTGTCGGCTTAGTAGCAAATGGCTAAGAGAACCTGGACACGGATCAAACAAATGTGCTGGGAACTGCATGCAAGGCACAGATCTGCGATTATGTCCCGCTGAGGGCCTGTGTGCCCAGCCTGGTCCCCTCCAGCCACACAGGAGGAGAACATCAGAAGAGAGGGAGTCCTCTTTGAAACATCTGATAGGGCCCGCGCTGCAGCTGGCCTGGGTTTGGGGAACAATTCCAGCACACAGACATCACAGAGTGGCAGGCTGTCACCTCTGTAGGATGCAGGGATGGGGCCAGAGAGCATAGGTGACCCTTTCTTTGACTGAGTGGTAACTAAGGAGCTGGTGGCCAGGGGCCTGCTCAGTCCCCACACGACCTTCAGTGGTCTAGATGCAGAGAGCCTGTGCTAGAGGGGAGCTCTGTCTTCTGTGGGGAAGGGTAGGACTCCCTAGAGTCACCGGGCGAATGGAAAGAATACTTCTTCCCTACCAATACATCAGGTTTTTTTTTCTCTACCTCCAGCCAAAGGATTAACATGTTATAGATTTATTTAAATCAAAAGCCCAGCTGGTGTAGGGCCTAGAGCACCAACGGGAAGAAGTATGTAGCCACCCTCTTCAGAACAGAAGATGTAATAAGACTAATAGAAACACCAGCCGACATCATCACCACATGCCTGCCATGCTCTATGCTCATGGCTTTCGGGACATTACTCAGATTTAGTCCCCCAAGAACCCCATGTGTATGCATGCTACTCCTCTGACCTCACAACCTCTCATAAACACAGTCCCCAGGATCAAAGGGTCTTGAAACTCTGACCCAAAATAAACTCAGGTAATTTCTGAGCAGGTGTATGGTACTTAGAGTTGCCTCCAGGTAAATCATTAATATGCTGATCCCTTTGCTGGTTGCTCATGGCAGGTGGGGATGAAAAAAGTAAAACAATGGAATAGATGGGAGGTGATGGGAGCTTTGACGATGAGTATTGACACAGTGGCAACACCACATAGTTTATAAACAGAAGGTCATCCCAGCATGAGGTCCTAGACTGACAGAAGTACTCGAGGAAGGTAAACGTTCTTAGACTCATTTTGTGTGAACCAACTGAGGGTGAGAGAGGTAGAGGGATTTTTCCCAAAGCTGCATAGCAAGTCAGTTGTAGCACCAGGATTTAAACCCATGTCTGTCCGGCACCCAAATTGTGCATCTCTCCCTCTAGACCAAATCCCAGCTCAGAGGAAGGCATTCAGCAATCCCATCCTGAATACAAGGGACACTTCCAGCCCAGCAAATACAGCCCTTCTTGCATTTGAGGATGAATAATAATAGGGAGGGCTGGGATTTAGCTCAGTGGGTAGAGCGCTGCGCTGCAGTCTCTGAGGCCTCGAGTTCAATTCCCAGCACCGCAAAAATGGGAGAAGGGCCTGGCAATCCACTCCCTAAGACAATCCCGAAGCACTCTGCCATTGAAAACCCTATGAGGGTCACTATGAGTCGGATACCAACTCGACGGCACCTAACAACAACAACAACAATAATAGGGAAGTGTTCTGCTGCTTCTAAAGTGAAATGTCTTTATAGGACTGGATGGTTATTTCCTAACCCAATTGCTCTTTTCCTTCCTTTAGACTCACAATGAAAGAATCTCAGGGATAGAAGGGACCTTAAAGGGAATGCAGGTCAAGACCTTCTTTTTAAAGAAGGAAAGAGGTCTAGAGGAGGAATCAGGCTATTCAGGATTATGCAGCTACTGCATACAGCTAATGCACGATGGAGCTTAGACTTCAGGTATAAGTCTTCCCCCTTTGGTCTAAGTCTTCCCCCTTCTCTCTGAACTTTTTTATGTCTTTGTGTCCTGCCTGCCATGAAGAACACACAGTAAATTACCACAATGTCACTTTGTCTAAAGATGAAACTTTCGTGACATGTTTGTCTGCCCTCTCATTACTCCCCACTTCCCACTCAACTAGCTGGACAGATGATTTGGTACCAGCATAATATATGTAGAAAAGGAAGGTGGTGTGGTTTGGGTGTGGTTTCATTGTCTCCCCTACAAAGGTTCACGTGAATAAAAGCTAGATCCCAAGGTGCTGGTTGTGGTTGTCGTTAGGTGCCATCGAGTCCGTATCTGACCCATAGCAACCCTAAGTACAATAGGTGAAACACTATTGTCAGTGCTTCTCTGCTGTTCATAGGGTTTTCAATGGCAGATTGATTTTGGGGAGTGGGTTGCTGTGTCCGTCTCCCAAGCCTACAGCACCTAGTGTTCCCAGGCGATATCCTATCCAAGTACTAACCAGGCCCGACCCTCCTTAGCTCCCAAGATCTGACAGAATCAGATGCCATAGGGCTGTGGCTGCAGGCTGAAGAAGTGGGGGCTGGTGGGAAGTGGTTAGGTCATTGGGAATATGCTCTCAGAAGGTAGTTCTTGTGTGACCCTTTGAGTTCTCAAGAGAGAGCGGTCATAAAGGGAGCAAGGCGAGCCTTATTATGCTCTCTCTGCTTCCTGGCTTAAGATGTGACTTCTTGACCCAATGCATATTCCCACCATTCCTATCTGCCATTAGGTGTCATAGCCAAGAACAATCCTTGCCATAGAATACATGTTATGCTGTTCATACTTTAACTCTCAGAACTGTGAGCTCGATAAACTTCTTTCCCTCATAGGTAGTTTATGTCTTATATTTTGTTATGGTAACAAAAGCTGACTAATACAAAATGGGTTACACATTTCTTCAGTTCCCAGGCTTGGAAGATATTAGCACTGATTTTTTTTCAAGACTTGCAGAAAACTATAGTAATTAAGACAGTGTCATACAAGTGAAATAATATACAAATAGCCCAACTAAACATAGTACATTCTAGAAATAGACCCAAACACATATTTACTCATCTCATTCATGATAAGAGCAATACTGAAACATTGCAGAAAGGATGACTTTTTCAATAACTGGTGCTAGCACAACTGGACATCCTTATGGGGGAAAAAAAAAAAAAAGAACTTTAATCCCTACCTCATACCTAACAGATAAACCATAGTTCTAAGTGAGAAACATAACATGATAAAATCTTTTGGAAAAAATAGGAGGATATTATCATAACTAATGTAGATACAGATTTCTTCTACATAACACAAAAAGCTAATCACAAAGGAAACATTGAATAATTGAACTCCTTTAAAATTAATAACTTTGATTAATCAAAATACGACTAAAAATGCAAAAAGTCATGGGCAAAGTGGAAGAAATTTTCAAAACATATATCTATCAAGGGACTCATAGCCAGAATCTTTAAAGGACCTTATGAATCAATAATGAAAAATCAGATAACTCAATAGAAAAATGGGCCAAAAGACTCAAAATCACTTTTCTTAAAAGAAGACCTCCAAATAACCAATAAATATATGAAAAGGGACTCAACATTTTTGGTAATCAGAGGTTTTCCAATGAAACCACAGTGAGTCATTACATGTCATCAGGATGGCTAAAATAAAAAGGACAGACAATACCAAACAATGGTAATATAGAAAAACCAGAACTCTTAAACTCTATATAAGAGTGTAAACTAGTCAAGGGATTTTGGAAAATAGTTTGGCAGTATCTACCAATGCAGAATATGTACATATCTTATAAACCAGCAATTGCACTGCTAGATTTATAATCAACAGAAAAAGAAACATATGCATATTTATCAACACACACATACACACTAGAAGATTCAGAGCAGCATTTTAGCAAAAGTTAAATGCTGGAAGCAATCTAAATGCTCATAAACAATAGAATAAATAAGTAAAATGAGACTATTCACACACTGGGACACTACATAGAAAGGAGAATGAGTGAACTATAGCAATACAGCAATGTGGATGAATTTCATGAATACAATGTTAAGCAAAAGAAACCAGATACGTCAGGGAACATACAGAACAAATCCACTTATATAAATGTCAGAAGCAGGCATAATTAATCTGCAGTGTTAGAAATCAGGGTGGAAGTTATCCTTGCTGGGACATAGCAGCTGGGGAGGGTCAGAAGGGGATCTCTGGAGAGGTGAGTGGAAACCTTCTATTTCTTGGTCTGGTTTCTGAGCCCATGGATGCTTACAGTTGGTGAAAATCTTTGAGCTGCACACTTATGTTAAATTTCTGTAACACATATTTTAGGGTTTTTTTCTCTTGCAAAATGGAGAAAAGTGAGGAGAAAGGGAAGTAACATCTGTATATTCCTACTTCAGGCCTGTCATAGTGCTAAGTCCTTCCCGCATTCAGAGCACCTGTCTGAGGCCATGCCATCAGCCAGTCCTGGATCATCATTGTTGTTGTTGTTGTTAGTTACCATCAAGTTGGGTTGCACTCATAGCAACTCTCACAGGGTTTTCAATGGCTGATTGTTTTGGGATTGTTTCCAGAGTGGATTGCCACATCCTTCTCCCATTTTTGTGGTGCTGGGGATTGAATTTAGGGCTAGAGAGTGCAGAGCGGCAATCTACCAACTGAGCTAAACCCCAGCCCCATGTTGGATCATGCTGGATCATAATCCGGGTTCACCGGGGTCCAGAGTTCATCTTTCATCCACATCATTTTGCTTTCAGGGAAAGAGCTCTAGCTTTGGAGTTAGAAAGTCCCGTTTTGCATTCTTGTGCTATTACTTGCTTCATGATCTTGGGCAAATCACTTAGTCTATGTGGTTCTTAATATTCTCACTTATAGTTTAGAACATTTTTGTGGGGTTGACAAGGACAAAACTGGTAGCCAGATCAGACGGTGTGCAGCAAGCCCCATAACCCAGAGCCTGTACTCAGCAAATGCACAATACTCTTTCTCCATCTAAACCTTTCTGGACATGCGTGCCCTCAATAGCAGGGGGTTGGAGTACAAAACAAAATTCCCTAGGCTTCTCTCTCTATTCTAGTGACTATTCTAGTGACGTCAGATGAAAACGGACATCTTGGACAACTTTGGTGGGAAACAGCAACGTTCAGCTGGAGGCGGTGTGTGAAAGAGGCAAAAAGCCTTGCCTTGGAGTGGAGTAGGGTCTTATGGAAATGAATTCCAGATTTGTGGTTTTGACATCAGCTGGCAACGTTGAATCCATTTGCTCGTTGATGGGAGAGGGTGAGAATGTGGGGAAGGAACTTCTACAGCCCGCTAGAGTCGCTCTCTGAAAGCCAGGTTTCTGCAGCCTCCTTTCACAAGAGAACTGAGCTAAACTCCCTCCACCCCACACCCAGTCCTTTTAAGAATAGTCAGGAAAGTGGATGGAAGGTAAATAGCATCTGTATTTGTTCAACATGAAGTCACCTGTCCCCACGTTTCCGTATGTCTGCGGAGGAATTGAGAGCTCCTTGGGGTAAAAGGAGGACTGAGGACATGGGTGCTGCAGGTGTGCCCTTCAGGGCAGCATACAGATGGCATTTTATGTGATCTTACAGTCATGCTCACGTTCTGAACGTGAGGCACATGAGCAAATAGGTGTCGGTTACTCGCTTCACCAAGGTTAACCTGGAAGGGCTGTCCCTCTGTGCCCTCGGCTGAAAGATCCTTTTCTCTCTGAAAGGTGCAAAGAACCGTGCTATGGGATGCGTAGGGAGAAGCAAGAGTTTTAGGAGAGCGGCTAGAGACGGTTCTCCTGCTTGCCTGCCCCACCCCCTTCACAGAAGTCTTCATTTCTCTGTTCCTAAATTGCACACATTGATCTGCTGTGTACAGAGTTGCAGAGCAAGTTGGCAGGAGCACTGGAGTGTAGCAGCCTACCAGGGAATACAGATACTCAGGTTTTAGTTTAAATGAGCTGAGAGCTAGGGAATGGTTTGACAGCCATGGGGAGCCCAAGAGTCTGTTTCCCACCAAACAAGTCCCTTTATAGGTTGGAGCTGGCAGTCAACACTGCCCCAGGGGTACCTACTAAGGACGGGTGTCCCATCCCCACCCATGCTGCTGGCTGAAAGAATAGAGAGGAGGCTGTGGATGGGAGCGTGGTCAGGGCGGCTGCGCTGCTGTGGGGTTGGGGAGACTCTTTGCTACTGTTCTGATCGCTGCAGTTCAAGGTCATGAGCTGAATGGTTGAGCCTTTCTCAGGGGAACAGAGTGGCTGGACCCCCTGAGAACAGACCCTGGCCCTAGGCTCTGGGCTCTCCACACCTGAGCCACCAGGGTGCCCTCAGTCTCCTTTGCTACCTTTTCTAATATTAATATCTTGATTAATTCCAGACCAATTGCTCTTTTTAAATTTTGCCTGTCTCCTGGCGTTTGCAAACCACCTCCTCTTCTGTGAGAGTGACTTTGATTGAAGTTTGAAGTTTTAAGGTTCAGCTGTTTCCTGGTGACTTATTAGAAGACGTAGCCATTTCCCCCTAGTAAAGAAGGAAAAGTCCTTCGCTCCTCCTCCTCTCGGCTCCTTCTCCCCTCCCCCTCCTCTTCTCCCGGTGTGTCATAACTTTAAAAAAGGCCTGCAAGACATAGTTATTTATTCTCCTCCATCCTCCCCTCAAGTGGATTTTGGGCAGAGGCCAACCCTTGGGGGAAACAAAGCAGCAGCCACCCGAACAGCCTCTTTCAAAGCCCAAGTGTTTGTTCCTGTGGCGGCAGCCCCCTGAGGCTGCTGTCTGGAGGTGGGGGTGGCCGATGGGGAGATAAGCAGGGGACAGGGGTGCATGTGTGCAGCGCCCGCCCAGGCACGGGCCATCCTCAACCTGTGGCCCAGCTCTGTGTGGTTATGAAAGACCCCCTTGTGTCGGAAGGCAGTCGGTCTGGAGGGAGCTGCCTCCGAAGATAATTGCCTACTCCCAGGGTTGGCCTTGCTGAAATTTATAGCTCGCTCAATAAAGCTATTGTGCTGCTCCTTAGGAAGCCGTGGAGGTGGATTATTGCTTGGGAACCTGGAGACATGGAACCCAGGCAGGCTGGGGACCCCTGCTGGAGAAGACACAAACAAAGAAGTGTGGGGGGTCCCCCTCTTCCTTCATCCTCTAGGCTGTGCCTCTTTTCAGAAGCCATCCTGGCTACCTGTGCACCCTTGGGAAGGCTGAGAAATGTGGCCTTGATTTTTTGATTCTGCACCAAATGGAATGGGGAGGTCTTGGAAGGGAAAGACTAGTTTGCAAAGGATGGGTGCCAGGGGCTGCTCCCCCAAAGAGGGCAAAAAGTCTCCCAAGCCAGCTGCACTTTGTTAATGAATCAAGCTAGACATGTTTCCCAATCCACTGCTACTTTTTTCCCCACCCTTGATTTTATTTTATTGCTATTCTGAGAGAGAAACACACACACACACACACACACACACACACACACACACACACACACACACGAGAGCAACTCAAAACTGTAATGAAAAAAAGATTGCTTTCAGAAAGCTCGGAGGTCAGAGCCCAAGGTACCCAGACTCTAACCTGGAATTTCCCCATGGGGCGGATTAAAAGCAATGGGGCGGGCGGGGACCATCGAGCTCACCTGACTGATCCCGGGCCTTTGCCCTCCTCAACCCTGCTCCAATCTTCTTAGGAGAAGAACTGAGTTCAGGATGCCACTGTCGGAGGCCAGCAGCTGAGAGGAGGACGGGGCTGCACCGGGAGGAGTCCGATCGGGTTTTGGCAGCCCGATGGTTGAGCTGGGAGGCAGTAGGAAGGAGGCTGTCGGGACAGGATCCAGGCTGACTCTCAGAGGAGGAGCCTGGAAGTCAGGTAGAGGGCAGACAGACGGAAGGGCCCAGTTCCAGCTCCTGCCGTCTATCTTCCAGGCAGCCTACGAGACCTGTGTTCAGGGGGGGCTCCTGGCGTAGGGGTGGCGAGAGGCCTGCACGGGGCCGACCAGTTCACAAACACTCGGGAGGCCCAGACCTGGCAGGAGTGCAGCCCTTGTGTGTCTTGCCATGACCAACACATCTTTGTCCCTTGCCTCAGTGAAGCTCAAATGAATCACTCCTGCCTCAAAGTTTAAAAGGAAAAACTACAAAGAGTCTCCCTGATTCATGAGTTCTGCTCAGTGCCGCAGCAGCAGCTGCCCCAGGGGAAGTCAGTCTCAAGACCTCCCAGCTGGGAGTTCAAGCAAAAGTGGCCCGTGCCTGGAAAGGCTGTGTCGCGTGGCCCGTTCCAGTGTGGGGAGGTGTATACTTGTTAAATTCCAGTCAATAGGCAAGGGGCCCTATGTTTACTCCATTAGGAAACCAGATAGGGCTAATCAATGCTGCAAGGACTCTAGTGAACTCCTGAGGGAAGGCAAATATAAACAGCAGCATTCGAATTGATGTAAAATCCCCCCTTCCACCCCACTGCACAGGGTTAGGTATCTGCCAGCAGACCCGTGAGCAGGAGCCGGGCTCCTCCTTGGAGGGCGAGTGTGGACAGAGGACCTCTTGGAAGTCAGATACTCAGCTCTGGGTGCTGAGGCTGGCTCAGATTCCACAATACCTTTATGCATTGGGCCTCTCTGGCCTCGGTCTCTTCTTCAGAGTGGTAATCACTAATATTCAAGTGCACTCCCTGCCCATCAAGGCTTCTCAATGATATTCATTGGTATCAAGGAATTTCATTTGATATTTACCTACTCTTTCAGGTGGGTATCATTATCATTATTTCCATTTCTCAAATAAGGAGGATGAAGCTCAGAGAAGGTAAATGACTTGACCTAGGGCACACAGCAGTTAGGATAACTGCATCCTAAATCTATGCCTTGTGGCTCTAAGCCCCACATGCTTCCCTCTAGGCCATACCATGTCTTTATGGACTTGCACTACATAGTTAATACCATGTGCATGTCATCTAACTTACACTATGAGCTGTTATTACTACTGTTCCCATTTTACCAATTAGAAAACAAATTCTGAGGTTCAGAAAAGTAAGAGACCGATCCATGGTCATATGGATTATTCTAAGTGCGGAGAGTCAACAGGCCTTTTTGATCATATTTTCACACTTGGCAAGGGATTTGTAATAGACAATATCTGCTGTCTTTTCTACAGAACGCATGCTGTGCTCCTTCACTTTGGTTTCCCAGCCTCACCTTCTTATAGAATTCCCCTCCCCCATACTATCATGGTTACAAGTTAAAAGTCAGGTGCGTCTAAATGAAGGAGCAGGGGAATCTGGAGGAGCTGAGCCTGGGTTTGCGGGCTCCGAGGAGCGCTTCTCTCTTGCTTGTTTTTCTGCTGCTCCACATCTGCACTTCCTGGCTCAGGAATGACCCTCTGGTCTGGCGGGGACAATAGTTCAGAAGCAGCCATCCCTACAACGATTCCTGTTGCCCCGTCTACAATCTGCAGAGCTTAGCTCCCAGCTCTCGGGACTCTTTGTTGATGCTGGATCCAGGGCTGCGTGGCACGTAAAGCTCCCCAAGGATGGGGTTACCCACTCTACAGCTCCCAAGGGTGAGTTCACTGTGGAGTTAAACTCTGGGCAACTATGGCTATTTTCATTGTTATTGAGATTGAGTCTCTGACTGTGGGCTGGTGGTTAGTTTGACCCAAGCCTCGGGGTGATCCACCAATGGTTAACTTGAGAGAAGATTCTCCCTCTCCTTAGAAAAATGGGCAGCCAGCAGCTAACCTCTTCCTGGTGTTCTGTTTTCTACCCTGAAAGGTGAAACTAGAAACTTCTAGGACTCTCTAGTTAGTGTTAATTGCCATCTTTCTTTCTTTATCTTTCCGTTTCTTTTTCTTTCTTTTTGCAGTACTTGGGGGTTGAACCCAGGGTGCTCCTCTAGGCCCCCAAACCCAGGCTCAGCTTCCCCAGGTTCCCTGCTATACCATCTAGCGGCAACTGACTTTAACTTGCGGCTATGGTGGTACGGAAGAGGGCAATTCTATAAGAAGGTGAGGCTGGCAAAGTAAAGTGAAGTATCTTAACCATGTATTAGGCAGCCCCTTTTTAATTTATTTTGCTAAGCCTTGCTAAGTTTCACAGGCTTCCTCTGGCATTGAGCTCACAATCCTCTGGCCTCAACTTCTGGGGTCCCTAGGATTATAATAGGTCTGTGACATGGTGCCTGGCTGTAACTTCTTACTTTAGTTTCATGTGGAGTTTACAGACAGTATTTACCAATCCTGCCCTTCTCACCTAGCACTCAAAATCAACACAGGGTACACGGTCACTATTATTTCTCTCTTATTAGTGAAGAAAATGGGTCTTAGGGAGTCCAAGTGAGTTACTCAAGGTCATGGACTAGAAAGGAACAGAGCAAGATCCCCAGGAGTTGCCGACTAGAACTCAGGCTCCCCAATTCCTGGTTCAGACTTTTTTTTCTTTTTCACAAGAGCAGAGCGGTTCCCCAGGCTGTTCTTTGAAATATTGTAAAGATGGGTCTTGGAATGCAGTGCTCTTGTGGACGGTGGTACCCTGGAGGTCCACCTCCATCTTATAAAAGAACCAGCTCCAGCCTGATAGGTGACAAGATCTGAGGGTCTCTCTTTTCCCAGAATATAAAACAATGCTGCTCACATAGTTGTTGTTGTTAGGTGCTGTTGAATGGGGTCCCACTCCTAGTGACCCTTGTAGGGTTTTTAATGGCTGATTTCTTTGGGATTGCTTCGGGAGTGGATTGCCATATCCTTCTCCTGTTTTTGCAGTGCTGGGGTTCAAAGCCGGGTCCTCAGAGTATAGAGCAGCCTTCTACTAACTGAGCTAAACCCCAGCCCCTTCACATAGTTGTTGTTGTTGTTAGGTGCCATCGAGTCGGTATCCGACTCATAGCGACCCTCTGTACAACAGGGGAAACACGATTGTCAGTGCTTCTCTGCTGTGCATAGGGTTTTCAATGGCAGATTGATTTTTGGGAGGGGGTTGCCAGGTCCTTCTCCCAAGCTTACAGCTTCTGGTGTTCCCAGGCGGTCTCCCATCCAGGTACTAACCAGGCCCGACCCTGCTTAGCTTCTGAGATCTGACGGGATTGGATGCCACAGGGCTATGGCTGCAGCCCACTCACATAGTAGGCCCCCATAAATTTTGGTGTAGAAATGAGAACACACATAACTGAATGGAGAGATCTAAGCTTTCCTGTTTCCTGTTCAAACTTGCCTCCCAGTACACCACTCTGCTTTCTGCACTTTCATTGATTTGCAAATCTAAAAATCAGTTTTCAGATCTTAAAAAAAAAAAGTACCAATGGGTCTTTTATGGAGTAGAATCACAGTTTTGGAAGGTGAGGAAAGGAAAGAGATTTTCAAAGTGGAGAAACTGAGGCAGAGACTTGCTTTGCACTGCGGTTGAAGGACCCCCAGCCCAAGGAGCCGTCCTTGATCACTCTCCTGCTTCCAGACCTCTGGGGGAGGGCAGGGGAGAGCCAATGGCATCCTTTCTGCCAGGTTGTTGGACGCCAGCCAGAACCGCTGCCTCAGAACAGAGGACCAGTAAGCAGGAAATGTGGCTGCCTGGTGCAAAACCTCTCCCGAATTTCATTTGTGACAAACTACTCTTCATAAACCCCAGAACTGCCCATCGTCACCAGGGTGAGGGAAGCAAGGCTGCTGAGAGGGAAAAAACAATTAGAAATACAATTAGTGTTGTAAAGGCTGCTCATAAATATTTGCGTTCGCTCTCCGGAGAGGAGGGACCAGAGGACAGCTCACAATTCCTTGTATTGACAAAAGAGGAAACAGTCCATGAAACTGGTCATTTGCCTGGGTATTTTTATCTATCAGATTCAAGAGTCGGAACAAGGGAAGCATGAATGATTGCATTAGCTGCCCGGCCTTGATGCGCGTTTGCAGCATCAGCAGTATGCAGCTCCCGTAGCCTCGTGTGGATGTGGGCACGCTTGCACAGACACACTCACACGCCCCCGGGGGAGGAGATGCTCCCATGTGGCTTGGTGGAGGCCACTGAGGCTCAGACATGCCCATTGGACAATAGAGAATGACCTTCGCCAGGGCCAGATGTGGACAAAAGCAAGTCTCCTTCCCTAGAACTTCACCATGCCTCCTTGCTCTCGGGGGAGAACGGCAGAGCCAAAGGCATTGCACCCCCCCCCCCTCTCTCTCTCTCTCTCGCTCTCTCTCGCCCATGCCCCTCACGATGCCCTTTGAGTTGGTGTTGTTTGTGCCTTGGCCTTTCCTTCCAAGAGTCCATTTGGTGGTTCCTTGGGTGGTCTTGGCTCCACAACACACTCAATGTGGCAAGGCCTGTTCATTTGGCAGCTCCAAACGCTCTAGTGCCTACCTTCCATTTCCACTTTCTGCAGCTCCAAAGCCCCTTGGTGCTCCCTGGTGGTGACGGCAGGCGTGAGCAGGGCAGGGGGTGCGTCCAGGAGCTGGGCTGTTTGACACCGAGGACCCCTCTGCAGCCATCTACAACCACCTGGCACCTACACCCACCAGCAGGAAGCAGAGCTCCCCTTGCTGGGGCACTGTGCCAGTGAGGCAGATGGGCATGTGTGTCAGCTGCCAAGGGACTTCACATAGAATCCAAATAGGTCTGCGTTTTTGGAGGGCAGGACAGTCTCTCGTTCGCTCCTCTTCTTAAATGCAGAAGCAGCTGAAGAAGCCATGGTGCACCCATTGCCTGGGTTCCTGTGCGCATCTGACTCTACTCACCCCTTTCTCACGAGTGGGGAGGATGAAGGAAGGATGGAGCACACCAGCCTCCTTCAACGTTCCCAGTCACCTCCACATGTTCTGAGGTTGCACACCTCTGAGTGGAGAAGCATGGGACCCCGAAATCTGCTTGCAGGAACTTTTCTTTGGCTTTCCTGATTAATGATTGCAGAGTTTCAGCTTGATTACTGGGAAGTAGTGGGTAGCCCACTGCCTCCTGGGCAGCTCCTCCTTTGCTGGCTAACAGCAGTTGCTGGACGATTTTATTCCATAATAACAAAATCTGCATCCAGCTTAATTCCTGCTCTGCCCTGGAGCAATTGAGAACAAATCTGCCTTCACTTCCCAGATGACAGCTCTTCAGATATTTTAAACCAATGCTCACAGCCCTGAAGAGTCTTTGCTTCTCTAGGCTAAGTATTTCCTGTCCTTTCGATTCCTACAGTCATACTTTGAGTGACACAGGATCCAAATTACTTGGTAGGATTGTGTAGTAGTGGAGTTTTGAAAAAAATAGGAGCTCAATCCAGACAGACCTGAGTTTGAATCACCTTTACCTCGTGAGGTTGGCCGAATGGAATGGAGACGTAGTGGCCATGGTCTTGTTGTTGTTGTTGTTAGGTGCCGTCAAGTCGGCATCTGACTCATAGTGATCCTCATAGGGTTTTCAATGGCTGTTTTGGGATTGCTTTGGGAGTGGATTTCCAGGTCCTTCTCCCATTTTTTGCAGTGCTGGGAATTGAACTCGGGAGCTCAGAGACTGCAGCGCAGTGCTCTACCAACTGAGCCAAATCCCAGCCCGGCCATGGTCTTAGCTGCCATCTATTGCAATTCCATTACCCAGACATTTGGACTAAATTGAACCATTATTATGTGGTAAGTGGTCTATCCTTATCGGAATAGGTGTTATTATTTATAACACCTAGAAAGGAAAAAAATTGATATATAGAGGTAATCTAGGGGCTGGGATTTAGCTCAGCTAGTAGAGTCCTGCTCTGTGCTCTCTGAGGCCCTGAGGGAAACACTACAAAACTGGGAGAAGAACATGGCAATCCACTCCCAAAACAATCAGTCATTGAAAACGGTGCATTGGGTCGCTATGAGTCTGATCCGACTTGACAGCAACTAACAACCACAATAATGTAGAGGTGATCTTGCTTCCCTCGGGCCATACCTCTCATTTGTGACAAAGCAAGTCTAGGAACCTGTGGCCTTTGTGTCCAAGTTCAGTGATCAGAGCAGTCACTGTACTGGAGATTTGGAAATGGTTATGATGTGTCTATGTGGCAAAACACTTGTATGGTAGACAAGAGTTGAAGATGGGCCAGGAGGCACCAGCAAGATTATTCTCAGTGGGCCTGGCTCAGCGGTATAGTGTTTGCAAGGCACTGGATTTTATCTCCATCCCCCATCCCTTCCCACTATTATTCCTAGAGTGGAGGAATGGGTGGAGCCAGGACAGATGGAAAGGGACCTTCACTCTTTACTATCTCTACTCTTTTGTTGTTTGAATTTTTAAAAAGAATATGGTATACTAAGCCTACAGCCATAGCACTATGGCATCAATCCCATCAGATCTCAGGAGCTAAGCAGGGTCAGGCCTGGTTCGTACTTGGATGGGAGACTACCTGGGAACACCAGGTGCTGTAGTCTTGGGAGAAGGACCAGGCAACTCACTCCCCCAAAACAATCAGCCATTGAAAACCCTATGAATAGCAGAGAAGCACTGACCATAGTGTTTTGCCTGTTGTAGGTAGGGTAGCTATGAGTCGGATATAGACTAGATGGCACCTAACAATAACAATACACTAAAGTAATGCTTATGTGTTTGAAACACAAATAAGATACTTATGATTGGAACTTCAATTTTGTTTATATAAAATGGATAAGCCAAACTATACTCAAGAATAAAGTCTCAAATGTGAGAGATGGTGTGATAGTCTGGTGGCTGAAATCATGGACTCTGGTGTTCTGAGCTCAGATTCCAATCATAGCTCTATTCCTATTCACTTTCTGTCCTGACCATGGAAAAGGTAACCTATCTCTTTATTTCCCCATTCCTTCATCTATAAAATACCAATAATAATTTTAGCCCATATCTCATAGATTATTTTTGTCAAGACTAAAGTGCTTTTCCAGTTTTTAAAAAATTGAGGTATAATTTACAATCAGGAAAGTTAAGAACACTGACAAATGCCCAAAGTCATATCAACACTACCACCATGAAAATATAGGATAATTCCATCAATCCCCATGTGTCCCCCTTTGCATTTAACAGCTACCCCCTCCTCAGCCCCTGGTGATCACTAATTTGTTTTCTGTTCCCATATTGCCTTTCCCAGAATATCTTATAAATCTAATATATATATTGACTATTGAGTCTGGCTTCTTTCACTTAGCATAATAAATCTAAGATTTATTCATGTCATTGTGCCTGTCAGTAGGTCATTCCTTTTAATTGCCAAGGAGGACACCACTGTGGGCCGTGCTATGGCTTGTCTATTCACTAGATGATATTGGAGTTGTTTTCAGTTTTTGGTGATTATGCATAAAGTTTCTATAAACAGTCATGTAGATTTTATGCAAACAGAAGTTCCTCTCATATGGTAAACAAGTAGACTGTAATTGATAGGTAATATGACAAGTATGTATTTAACTTTGTAAGAAACTGCCAAACTGTTTTCCCAAATGGCTACATCATTTCACATTCTCACCTGCTATGCGGGATCGCCAGTTGTTCCACATCCTCCCCAATACTTGATATTGTCATATAGTTACCTGTTTTTAGTTTTAGCCATACTGATAGGTATGCACTAGATCTCACTATTTTAATTTGTATTTCTTTATTTACTGATAATGTTGAACATCTTTTCATGTGATTGTTTGCTGTTTGCTATCTCTCCTCCTCTTCCCCCTCCTCCTTCTCCTCCTTCTCCTTCCTCTTCTTCCTCTTTCTCTTCCTCTTCTTCCTCTTTCTCTTCCTCTTCTTCCTCCTCCTCTTTGTCTCCCCCTCCTCCTCCTCTATCTCCTCCTCCTCTATCTCCTCCTCCTCTATCTCCTCCTCCTCCTTTAGCTCTTCCTCCTCTTCCTCCTCCTTTAGCTCTTCCTCCTCCTCCTCCTTCTCCTCCTCTACTTCACTGGGAGTGGAATCTAGGGGCTGGTGCATGATAGGCAAATGCTTCTCCGCTGAGCTGCACAGTCAATTTTCCATTTTAACTTTGAGACAGGGTCTCACTAAGTTGCACAGGCTGCCTCTGGCCTCAGACTTATGGTCCTTCTGCCTCAGCCTCCTGAGTTGCTGGGATCATAGGTGTGTACCACAGTGCCCGGTGGGGTGCGTATCTCTTTAGTGAAATGTGTATTGTTTACTTCTTTTTAAAGTGTTGATTGTTTTCTTCTTGTTGAGCTTTAAAAGTTCGTTTTGTATTTGGGGTTCAAGTCCTTTGTCAGGTATGGGTTTGGGAAATATTTTCTCCCAGTCTGTGACTTATCTGATAATTCTTTCAAGAATGTCTTTTGAAGAGAAGTTCTTAGTGTTGATAAAATACAATTTGTCATTTTTTTCTTTTATGGCTTATTATTTTAGTGTTGCATCTTACAAATCTTTACCTAACTTGAGGTTAAACACTTTTATATTTCCTACAGTTTTATAGTTTCAGGCTTTCTGTTTAGGTTTATGTTCCATTTTGGGTTACCTTTTGTATATGATGTGAGGTAGAGGTGGAGGCCTCTGATGTGGTTCCTGGTGCTAGAATTCTTGGATCTTCCATCTTCCTCTTGGCCAGGCTGCTTATATATTTTGAAGATCTTTTATGCTGTGCTAATATTTACATCCTTGACTAACTAGGCTGGCCTTTGCTGCTCTGGGTATTACTTTGACTGGAATGGGATAGAGTCACAATCTTTCCAACACTATTGGTAGCTGTTTTCTACTCCTAGCACCAAAGCATGTCAATACTTGGAAGCTGCTTAATGTGCAACATGCCTGGGGGTAAGGATATGTCCAATGAAGCTGTGCTGGGTTTAGTCTAATTGTATAGGACACAGGAACTGTAGCTTTGAAAGTTGGTTGGTCATAGTGTGTACTGGCCTAGGACAGGACTGACCAGTCCTAGGTCCCTGGCCCCTTGGGTGTGACCATCTGAAAAAATTAACTGACCACTGAACCTGATGTTCTGAGAGGTGAGATGGGCAGGGTAGAGGCAAATGCAGTCCGGATCTCTGAGAAAATGGGTGCCAATGGGAACAAACACATGCTGTTTTCCCTCTCCCCTTTCCTCCCTGTAAAGACCAACAGTGACCCTACAGAACCCGGAAAATGACTGTGGTGTCTCTGTTCCCCCTGTTTGCACCACCAACTTCACCACACAGCATGTTTTCCTTCCTATGTGCTGGTATCCAGGGCCAGGGAGGTGAAAGCAGACAAAGAAGGAGCAGGTTCAGGCTGGTGTATGAGGCGAAGCCCCAAGACTGTGAAATATGGTCTTAGAAAGGACTCCAGATATTCATGTTTCCACCCGTGGTACCAAAACAAGATCTAGGTGCCTATATTTGGGCCAGAAGAAAAGAGAATCATTAGAGACTAGCCTGACTAGATCCCTGGAAAATTACTTTTCTAATGGGTACTGCAATCATTTGGCTTCATGGAATACTGCAATAGGCACAGACATGCTGGGAGTTAGGGCCATCGGGTTCCCAACTCAGACCTTGCTCTAAATGGTCTAGAAACTCGATTCCTTCCTTGCCTCAGATCAGGATCTCATGTAAGATGTCCCAGATAGAAGACCTCAAAAGAAATGATACACCTCCTTTGGTTATTATCTCAAGGGTCCACCGCCATTTAGCCATTGTGGTATTAGTATGGGTATTTAATTATTGTATGATATCTAAGAAGAGGTAGGGAGTTGGGGGGCATAATCTGGCTATGAGAGTAGGAGAAGAACAGGGATAGGGTGGAATGGGATGGAGTGAGTGGGAAAGGAAAAATCCATGTGTCACAGCATTGCTATAAGCTGGACTCAACTTGATGGCACCAAACAACAACAACAACAAAGCTGTCTAACCCTCCAGTGATTCCAAGTGGAGA
Organism: Pedetes capensis; assembly: GCA_007922755.1. Lineage (NCBI taxonomy): Eukaryota > Metazoa > Chordata > Mammalia > Rodentia > Pedetidae > Pedetes > Pedetes capensis. The sequence goes on from VMDO01002242.1 coordinate 97,980, forward strand.
AGGTACAGACTTCGGAGCAGACAGATCAAGGGTTCTGCTGTTTTCTTGCCCAAATTACTACCTTCCTCTGGGCTGCTGTTTCTCTCCTATGAGATGGGAGAAATAACAACCACCATTACTACCACCACCACAGCTCATCTTTGTGAGTGTTTACTGTTGGTCAAGTTCTTCACAGGAATTTCCCCATTCAATTCTGACAACAACCAGAGGGAAATATTCTTATCCCCTCCATCATACAGAGGAGAAAGCAAAGGCTCAAGGGACTTAAGCAGTGTCATAGAACCCCTAATGTCCCCTGAGAGGATTGTTGTTGTTGTTGTTGTTAGGTGCCGTCGAGTCGGCATCCGACTCATAGCGACCCTCATAGGGTTTTCAATGGCAGACTGTTTCGGGATTGACTTGGGAGTGGATTGCCAGGTCCTCCCATTTTTGCGGTGCTGGGAATTGAACTCGGGACCTCAGAGACTGCAGCGCAGTGCTCTACCAACTGAGCTAAATCCCAGCCCCCCTGAGAGGATTAAGGTAGACAAGTGGGAGTCCCATCTATTGAGCTTGTTTTATACACATGGTAGATACATCCTAAAGTAAGCATAGAATGTTGTTGTTGTTGTTGTTAGGTGCCATCGAGTCGGTATCTGACTCATAGCGACCCTCATAGGGTTTTCAATGGCTGACTGTTTCGGGATTGCCTTGGGAGTGGATTGCCAGGCCCTTCTCCCATTTTTGCGGTGCTGGGAATTGAACTCGGGACTTCAGAGACTGCAGCGCAGCACTCTACCAACTGAGCTAAATCCCGGCCCAAGCATAGAATACAGGCCTCTTAATGGGAATAGCAATCATTTAGCTTCATGGAATACAGCCTACAGAGAGTCAGGGGCCTTAGATACTCAACCCACATCTTGCTCTAAGTGGTCCAGAATCTAGACTTGCTCTACGTAGGCCTTTATTTCTTTATTATTAAAATGAGGGGAAAGATGAGATACTTCTCACATTCTTTCAAGTGCTTTCCTTCTATGATTTTTTGATTTTTATTTTCCTATTCTATGCCTTCACATTCATAAAGAGATTTTTGAAAGAGATAGGCTCCACTGATGTGGAGAGAAGAATGAGAAGATGCAGGGGATACAGTGCAAGGGACAGAACTTAGACCAGCACGACCGTGCCTCTTTCTGTTTCTCCCGGTCTTACACGTGTTTCAGACTCTTCACTCAGGGCCGTGTCATCTGGGAGGCTTTCCAGTGCCAGCTTGGAAATGTACTCCCTTGTAAACATAATCTCTGTGTGCAGCACAGTTTGAGCTGCATTAATTAATTCATTAATGTACTTCCTTATACCTGCCTGTGCCAAAGTAGAGCTGTGGTGGCTTATACAGATAATGCATAATAAAGTATGATAACATATATTAGCAACACATGAGAAAGGAAAATAGAACAAAACAAGGAAGGTCACAGGGGATCAGAAATGAGGCTGATATAGGAATGCGGGGCTTGAAACAGGCCGGAATTAGAATGTAACGTTTCTGGCAGCCAACCCAGGCAAGATAAACTAATTGTTCTTGCAGTTCATAGTGCATATAAGGTGAGAGGAAAAAAATAAGGAAAAGAAAGAAGGAAGGAGGGAAGGAAAAGAGGAAGGGAGGAAGGAAAAAAGGAAGGAAAGAGGAGAGAAGGAAAGGAGGAAGGATGGAGAGAAGAAAGGATGGAAAAAGGAAGTAAGGAAGGAAAGAAGGAAGGTGAGAAGGAAGAAAGGAAAGAGGAAGGTAGGAAAGGAGGAAGGAAGGAAAGAGAAGGAAGGAAAGAAAGGGAGGAAGGAAGGATGGAAGGAAAGAAAGAAAGAGAAGGAAGGAAAGAAAAGGAGGAAGGAAAGAAGGAAGGAAGGAAAGATGGAAGGAAAGAAAAGGAGGAAGGAAAGAAGGAAGGAAGGAAAGAAAAGGAGGAAGGGAAGAAGGAAGGAAGGAAAGAAAAGGAGGAAGGGAAGAAGAAAGGAAGGAGAGAGAAGGAAGGAAAGAAAGATGAAGGAAAGAAGGAAGGAAAGAAAGGAGGAAGGGAGGAAGGAAAGAAAAGGAAAGAAGGCATGAAAGAGAAGGAAGGAAAGAAAGGGATGAAGGAAGTAAGGAAGGAAGGAAAGGAGCAAGGAAGGAAGAAAGGAAGGAAGGAAAGGAAGGAAAGAGGGAAAGAGGGAGGGAGCAAGCAAAGGAAACATAGAGGGAGGGAGTAAAGAGAGGACAAAGGGAAGAAAGGAAAAATGCCTAGTGTCCAGAAGCCCAGCTTACCCTGGTGGTTTGCTTCGAGGCGTCTTTCCTGGGGACCTTCCTAAGGATAGGTCTGCGTCCCATGCTGCACAACCTCCTTACAGTGCATGCAGTTGTTGAGGCTGCTCCCCATGGCATCGTCCTTTAACACAAGCCAAACTTCAACTCAAACAGCTCTGCAGGGGACCAGAGGGATATGGTCCAGTGGACAGCTCTGCGCTGCCCTGGCTTAACCCTGGGGCACTTGTTAGTCTTCCTGGAGGGATGGATGGACTGCATGCCCTTCTGGCAATCTTTTGTGAGTTTTGTCTCTCCCAGCTGGGTTTCTGATGGCCACTGCATAGCAGTGAGTTCGGGACTGAATTCCCTGCCAAATACCTGCCGTGCAGCCATTGGGTTGCCAATTAAATACAGATCCTCGTGCCTTACAGACATACACATGGCTGAGAGCTGTCCACGCTAGGGGAGGGTTGTCCTTCTCCTGTGAACACTGATAAGCCTCAGCTGGAGGGACACCTGGGCTGTCTCAGAAGGCCACCCCTTGGCTCTGAGCTGCGCTGCAAGAGTTTGCAGGGCATCTGATTCCCACCAGGCCACGGCATCTGTCCCACAGGCCCAGTGACTGCTCTGGGAATGGAGACCCTTGGCTCTGCCGTTCCTGAAATGAGAGGCTTTGCCTCTACCATCGCCAAGCCAAGTTCCCTCCTGGCATGAACACTGCTAATTCCAGAAGGAAAATGCTCCGTGGGAGGGGGCTGTTAACTACGAGAAGAGGCTTCCACTGGAACGGTGAAATTGCCTGCCTTAGACATGTAGAGACCCATGCTGTCTGGGGTAAATTGGAACGGATCTGCCTGGAGGCAGGGGGCTGGACAGAATGGGCTGGAATGTTCATGAAAATGTACTGGGTGGTGCGTGTGGAGCTAGGTGGTCTGTGTGTCAGTAAGTGTGCACGACCTGGCCACAGTCGTTTGTGCCCGTGTGGGCACACTCCCTGGGCGTGTGGAGACATGCGTGTGCCACAGCTGGGGCGCCGGGAGCCCCCTCGACAGAGGCTTTGCTGGGAAATGTATTTGGCAGCACAGCATCCCCCTCATAAAAATACAATAAACGGCCCTGCGAGCGGTCGGCAAGGTAATGACTCTAACCCAGTGGCGTTCTTGGAAGCGACTCTTCAGAAGCAAAGCCGAGAAGACTAAACGGAAATCTTTGGGGTAATTAGGTTTCTGGAGTGCAGAAACCTCTTAAATCATTGAGCGGTGGAGAAGACCAGGTCTCTACATCATACATCAGCCAGGCTGAACCCCGAGGCTCCCGCCACTGCTCCTTCCGGCCCCCAAGCCAGTGGCTGTTGGCCATATAGCAACCCCCTACCCATGCTCACACATGACATCCTGGCCCCTGTGGAGATCCGTCCTGACCCACATAAGAGAACCTCTGTTCCTTAGGAGGCACAGGGAGGCTGAGTGAGGAAGTGGGCCTTCAGGCTGCGGGTGGGGTGCGCTGAGTGGAAAGAGTTAGTTAGGTGCCGTCGAGTCAGTATCCGACTCATAGTGACCCTCATAGGGTTTTCAATGGCTGACTGTTTCGGGATTGCATTGGGAGTGGATTGCCAGGCCCTTCTCCCATTTTTGTGGTGCTAGGAATTGAACTCGGGGCCTCAGAGACTACAGCGCAGTGCTCTACCCACTGAGCTAAATCCCAGCCCGGAGTGGAAAGAGTAGATGGTCTTTTTCTGGAGGGAGTAAGGGTGAGGGCTACATGGAACAAGAAGAAGGGCGGCTGGGGTGACTGAGCAAAATTCCCTTCTACCTCATGATTCCTCCTCCAAGCTACTTTCTTCTCCTTCCCACACTGTCCCTTCTCCCACCCTCTGCCAGTTTGGGGGCCTTGGGGAGAAAGGAAAGGCTGGCAGGGTGCAGAGTTTGCAGAATGTAAGATAGGAGAGAGAAAGGAGCCTGACCCCACCCTCCAAACCTCTCTGCTACTCTTAGAGGGAGGGAGATGTGGGGCCTCTTCTGTTCTCCTGGATCCCCCAGAATCCCACCTGCCATCCCCAGCTCTTGCCCTTGGGGCTCCGTGGGGAGCCCCACCTAAAAGACTGATTCCTACCAGGGCTGCCAGCGAGGGAGCTACACCAGGTAGCAGGTAAGTAGAATAAAAGCAACCAGGGAATTCTGGGGCTGTGGTGGCGGGTAGACCTGCAGGGCATTTAGGGAAAGTAGATTAAGAAATCTTTTTCCAGATAAGAGAGGGCTGTAAAGAGGCCAAAGAAAGGGAAAGAACACCCCCCTTTGATCGCAGGGGATTGTAATTACTCAGATATTGATTGGGATAATAAGTTTGCCAAAACTCCCAGAGAAGGAGAGATATTCCTCCAGGTATTTTGCTTTTGCAGGATTTGCTGAGCTCTCTTGTGAAGTCAAAGTCAATTCAGCGGCTCAGGTCTGGCCCTGGAGCCTGCAAAATGGGACTCGGAGGCCATGGCGTCCCAGAGGGAGCGCAGTGCATGCTCTGGCTCATCACCCTCCCCGGGGGCTTTACCACCATCATTGTTAGCATGATCACTGGTATTATTAATAACCTTTGGGGCCAAGCAGGGGTTGAGTGTGTAGTCAGGAGAACTGAACCGGGCCTCAAAAAGAGTGAATGCCCTTAGCCTGGACTCCAGAGTTGTCTTCAGCGGTTTTCTGTTTCCTACGAGGCTTCTCTCGCAGATTTCCCCTGTGCTGTACTCCTGTGTTTTGCCTGTGTGAGTGCATGACGCGCACACACACACATATCCACACGTGAGTTCACGTCTTCTCTATGCTCCAGCTGCACTGGCCTTCCCCACGCTTTCCACACATGCCCGCCTGTCACATGCAGTGGTGGGATTAAGACCTGTGGCTTTTGGGTCAGAAAGACCTGAATTCAAGTCCTGTGTGCCTGGCAACCCTGAGCAAATCACTTCCCCTTTCTGAACCTCAGTGTCATTTGTAGAATGAGAATAATAGTAGCACCTGTCTCATCTTGCATGGTGGTGGTGGTTGTCCTTGTCAGGTACTGTCAATTTGGGTCCGACTCATAGTGACCCTATGTACAGCAGAACAAAAAACTCCCAAGCACTGTGCCAGGCACACGATCTTTTTTTTCTTTTTCTTTTTTTTTTTATGTTTGAGTCCATTTGTTGCAGCCATTGTGCTCCTTCTCATTTTGAGCCATATCACATCAGCAAAAGGAGGTCTCAGGGGTTTTACTCCCGTCAAAGGGTTGCTTCTACTTTGAGAAGGCAATTCTTCCCCAGTCATTTCTTGAATGCCTTTCAGCCTGTTATTGTTGTTGTTAGGTGCCATTGAGCTGGTGTCCGACTCATAGCAACCCTATGTACAACAGATGAGACACTATTGTCAGTGCTTCTCTGCTATTCATAGGGTTTTCAATGACTGATTGTTTTTTGGGAGTGGGTTGCTGGGTCCTTTTCCCACGCCTGCAGCACCTGGTGTTCCCAGGTAGTCTCCCATCTAAGTACCAACCAGGCCTGACCCTGCTTAGCTTCTGAGATCTGACGTGATTGGATGCCACAGAGGTACAGCTTGCAGGCTGCCTTCTTGCCTGGAGTATTCATTTTGGGCAGTGCTTCTCTGCTATTCATAGGGTTTTCAATGGCTAATTGTTTTGGGTATGGGCTACTGAGTCCTTCTCCCTAGTCTGTCTTAGTCTGGAAGCTCAGGTGAAATCTGTCCACCATGGATGGCCCTGTTGGTATCTAAAATACGGGTGGCATAGCTTTCAGCCTCAGGGCAACATGCAAGCCCCCACAATATGACAAACTGACAGACATGTGGGGTGCATGGTGGTAGGGAGGATTAAATGAAATGATGTTGGACATTTTGCACAGTGACCACCATGTAAGAAGCATTCAGTTAAAACATCAGTTATTGCTCTTGTTATCCTGTAGCCTCTCTGACATTTTGCATGAATGATTGCTTCTGCAAATCTCTCACTCACCAAAGTTGCAAACCAAGGCTGTTCTTACTTCCAGGCCCAGTTCAGAGCTCAACTCCATCCCTTCCACAGCCGCCTTCTGTCTTGTCTTTCCCATCGTAGTTATCTATATCTCTTTTATCAACAGCCATAACACCCTGGCATCTGATCCCATCCTGTTAGATCTCAGAAGCTAAGCAGGGTTGGACCTGGTTGGATGGGAGACCACCTGGGGATACACAGTGCTATAGGCTAGAGAGAAGGACCTGACAACCCACTCCCAAAACAATCAGCCACCAAAAACCCTATGAATAACAGAGAAGCACTGACATAGTGCTGGGTGTGGCACAGTGTCTGAGAGTGTTTCATTCTGTTATACATAGGTTCGCTATGAGTCAGACTCTACTCAATGGCACCTAACAACAATAACATCTCTTTTGGCTCATATCATAGTTTGCCTTAAATTCTGATTCTGAACTTGAGGAGTGCAAGGATTACATCTTCTTCCTTTTTATTTTCCTTACTCTAATCCCAGAATTTAGCACTGTATATACCTTATGTGTGTTAGGTGCACAAAGCATTTTAATTGATGTAGCAGATACCACTTACTGAGCAATAACTATGTGCCTGCCTCTTTATGTACATTATCATATTTAATCTTCAATCTTATGAAATATTGCCACAGTACTTCCTTTTTATACGTGTGGAAACCCAGGCTCTGGAGAGATGAAAGCATTTACTGGTCACAGAGCTGATCAGTGGCTGAGTGTTACTCCAAACACAGGACTATCTATTTCCAAAGCCCCGCACAACTAGGCTAAATCCAGCACATTTTCATTGGACATATCCCAACCCCCAGGCAGGCTGCACACTAAGCAACTTCCAGCTCTTAGCATGCTTTGGTGCTAGAAGTGGGAAATAGCTACTGAGTAGCTTGGAAAGATTGCAACTCCATCCCACTCAAGTCGAAGAAATGCCCAGGGCAGCAGAGGCCAGCCTAGTTAATCAGGGATGTAAATATTAGCATAGTCATTACGTGAAAGGTCTTTAAAGAATATAAACAGACTGGCCAAGGGAAAGACAGAGGATCCAAGAAGTCCTACAGCCGCCTTAGCATCAGAGGCGCTTTGAAGAATGTGGCATGAAGTGCCAGGAAATCTTGCCTATGAAGGAAGGACTTCTCCAGTATATCCAGGCTGACAGACGGCGAGGGAGATGGCTGGTTCCAACAGAAAAAAAAAATGTTGGTAGGGAACTGAGGCTGAACAAATAGCAGAAAATTGGCATTACAATTCCAGAGAACAGGAGCGACAAGGTGAAATGATGCATCAGAAACAAACCACTGATAATGTAAAGAATAATAATGACAATATGGACTGATGGTGTGTTTGCTGTGTGCCCAGCACTGTGTGATGTAAACAGGTGAGCAGCTGTCTGCCCTTCAGCAATATACACGTCATTACTTCAGAGCTCAAGTCCACTGCTTTTTAATTATTCTTCACTATTACCAGCCAAGAGGACTCCTAACCTCTTTTGATTCTTTCGACAAGCATTTATCCTGTGCCTTCTGTGTGCAGGCCACCAGAACAGGCCCTAGGGAGATAAATGAAAGTTGTGCTCCAATCTGGAGGGATACACAGTTTAGTGAGGGACAAGGCACATACATAGCGATGACACTGTGAGATATATGCCATAGAGAGTGGAGAAGTGCTCTGGGAGGAAGATTTCAGGGAAGAGGCAAGATGTGAGTGGAGAAGACTTCCAAGAATGGGAGGATTTGATAGGCAGAGAGTGAGGGAAGAACATTTGGAACAAGGGTGAAACTTGGAGGCATCAGAGTGTACAGGATGTTCAAGGTTGGCAAAACAGGGACCCCTAACATATGTCTGCCTGCAGCCGTACCACTGTGGCACCCTATCCCTTTGGATCTCAGAACAGAAGCAGGGTTGGGCCTGGTTGGTACTTGGATGGGAGTCCACCTGGGAACACCAGGTGCTGTAGGCTTGGGAGAAGGACCTGGCAACCCACTCCCAAAAACAATCAGCCATTGAAAACCCTATGAATAGCAGAGAAGCACTGACAATAGTGTTTCATCTGTTGTACATAGGGTCACTATGAGTCAGACACTAACTTGATGGCACCTAACAACAACAGCAAACATATGTCTAGGTCTGGAATATGTGAGAAGTTGCAGTAGGAAAAGCCAGAAAGATATGGTGGGACAAGACCATAAGCAATCTTTAAAAGACATGATATTAAACAATCAACACGTGTATTTATTGTTTACTATGTGCCAAGTACGGGGCTGGGCTTTAGCTCAGTTGGTAGAGCGCCACTCTGCAGTCTCTGAGGTCCCAAATTTGATTCCCAGGACCACAAAAATGGGAGAAGGACGTGGCAATCTACTCCAGAGGCAACCCTGAAACAATCAGCCACTGGAAACCCTATGAGGGTCACTATGAGTCAGATGCCTGCAGCTGTAGTGCTGTGGCATCCGATCCTGTCAGATCTCGGAAGCTAAGCAGGGTCGGGCCTGGTTAGTACCTGGATGGGAGACCGCCTGGGAACACCAGAAGCTGTAGGCTTGGGAGAAGGACCTGGCAACCCCCTCCCAAAAATCAATCTGCCATTGAAAACCCTATGAACAACAGAGAAGCACTGACAATAGTGTTTCTCCTGTTGTACAGAGGGTCGCTATGAGTCGGATACCAACTCAACGGCACCTAACAACAACAACAATGAGTCAGACATGACTTGAAGGCAACTCACAAGCACAGCAACATGTGCCAAGTATGGAATCTGACACTAGAGCTAATGACAAACAAACCAGTCAGCCTCTGCTTCCTACACAGGATGATCACATGTCCCAGTTTCCTTCTGGCCCTGGGATGATTACTGGTAGCAGCCCCTTTAACTCTCAAGCGCTCTCATTTACACAATGCAGTCAATGGTCACCCTACCTGTTGATCTCCAGCCCTGTGCAGAGAAACAGATGTTAGTCACACAATCACACGTTGTCTAACTTCAAGGAGCGCTGGATGCTAACAGGGAGTGTTGTAGCAGGCACAGGGGAGCCGCTCCGGTCTCCAGAGGAATTTAGACTTCTCTTCAGGCAAAATGAAGATGCTGAAGGTTTTTAAGTTGGAGATCAGTTCTCGGTTTCAGAAATTATAGGATTTCTGTATTTGTTGAAGATTTAGCTCTTTTCTTCTTTTTTTCATGTTTCCCAGTTATTAACCATAGGAATTGGAAAAAAAATAGTAAGACTTTTTGGTGTCTAGCATTTCACAGGAAATGTGAGCTTTCACAGGTGTATTTTCTCATCGCAGTGGAAAGCGCAAAGCTGACGCATTGGGCAGAGCGAGGTTTCTGTTCCGCCTTTGGCTTGAGCTAGCTGCCCGACTGTGGGTGAATTACTTCTGACTGAGCCTCAGTTTCTTCTCTGTAAGAGGAAGTGGCTGCTCCTCTCACAAATGTGATTATGAAGATTAGATAGGATTTGAGTCAGGTGACTAGCACAGTGCTGCACCCAGAGTGGACATTCAAACAAAATGGAACCTAGTACCCTGGCATCTGATCCCACCTGACCTCAGAGGCTAAGCAGGGTGGGCCTGGTTAGTCCTTGGATGGGAGACCACCTGGGAACACCAGGTGTTGCAGGCTAGGGATACAGACATGGCAACCTACTCCCGAAGCAATCCACCATTGAAAACCCTACAAATAGCAGAGAAGAAGTGACAATAGTTCCAGGCATGACACCGTGATAGTAGTGTTTCATTCTGTTATACCTAGGGTTGCTATGAGTCGGACCCAACTCCATGGCGCTTAATAACAACGACAACTAGTATTAGCTTTGCTGAGCACGGGATTGTCTAATAACAGGTGTGGTGACTGGTAGAGAAATGCAAATGACAGAAAACACAATTAAAATCAGGGACAGAGGGGAGGGCAGTAGACAAGGAAGGAAAGGGAAAGGGCTGACAGTCTTCAGCCACTAGAAGGAAACTGGGTTGGAAATAAACACCTACCCTTGTCAGTTGCATTCTCATGGCACTTAAGAACCAAAATCAGCTGGGAGATACAGCGTGCACCTGTAATCCCAGCTACGGGAGGCTAAGGAAGAAAGGTCACTCATTCAAGGCCTGCCTGGGCTATGTAATGAGTTCAAGACCAAGGCCAGCCTGGGCAACTTAATGAGAGCCTGTCTCAAAATAAAAATTAAAAAAAAAGTGGGTTGAGGATGTAGCTCGGTGGCAGAGCTTGTGCCTCGCATGCACCAAACCCTGGGTTCAATCCCCAGTCCTAGAAACCAACCAGACAACCAACCAAGCAATGTAACAAACAGAAAGCAAAATCAGTGTGTCTGGTGGGCTGAGCAGAGTGGGAAAGAGGCACCGAATGGAGTAAATTCCAAAACCCAAGCCACCCTGCACAGCTGGGGTGCCTGACAGTAGATGCCTGGGAAATCAGACAGCGAGGCTTCCACAAGAATTTACTTGGCACAATCTTGTTTTCTCTTCTCTTCCTCCGCCTTTTGGCTTACATACAATCCCCGCTGTGGGTAGACAGTGGTTCCTGGGAACAGTGATGAAGGCAGATATTGCATCTGGCAGCCCAAGAGACAGGGACAGGGCTGGCTGGGGTTGCAGGGAGAAGCCAGGAGCCTCAGGTCGGTGCGTGAGAGTGAACTGGTGCAGAGAGTCAACTGGCTGCAGCCCAGTTGACATTTCCGAGGTAGTAGAGCTTTTACCCCCTCCATCCATGTCTGGCTGGTATCTTGTCTGGGAGACCTGAGCCTGCATCTGTATTTTCTTTCTGAGTGGCCTCTGCTGGAGTTCTGCAGTGTCTTAGTTTTCCAGGGCTGCCATGACAAAGCCCCACAGGCTGCATGTACTCTCTCTCAGATCTGGAGGCTTGGAGTTCAAGGTCAAGGTATTTCCAGGGTTGTTTCTTTTGAAGCCTCTCTACTTGGCTTGCAAATGGCCATCTTCTGCCTCTGCCCTCACATGATTTTCCCTCCATGTGTGCTCGCCACTGTCCCAACCTCCTGTTGTTATAAAGAAGCCAGCTATACTGGGCAGGAGTCCATCCTCATGGCTTCATTTTCCCTTAATCAGCTCTGTAAATGTACGTTCTGAAGGACTAGGGTTCAGGACTTTACCATGCGAATATTGGGAGAACACGATTTGGTTCATACAAGGAGGGAAGTTGCACCTTTGGTCTTAATCCCTGGACAGGGAAAGAGTAGGTTTCATGGCCTCTGCTCACATGTCCATGGAGAGGAGCGTGCCAGCTTCCCCAAGCACTGCAGGTCACTCTCCAAAGACTCTTGGCTTGACCTAGAGCCACTGGGTAATCCCCAATCCACTGCTGGCCTTGGCATTTCTGGATCTTTCTTCTTGCTGCCTCTAGCCGCTTTTACAATGCAGGCTTTGTTGCCCTGTTTCTGGCCCAGGAATAGATGTCTATTCTGAGATTACCCTTCATCGGGGATGGCTCAAATATATTTGTCTTTTGTGGATATTCCTTTTCCACAGAAGATGTCTCAGGCCTGAGAGCCTGTGCAGAGCTCCCTGAATGCAGGAGGAGAGGGTCCAGGAAGCTCCTGTGCTTTCTTTCCTCTCATTCCTTCCTTCCTGGGGGGCGGGGGGGCGGGAGACCACACCTGTGTGTGTGATATCCCAGGCATGCTGAGATCTGCAAATGTGCCATTAGCCCCCCAGGCTGGCACAGAACGACTGCATCTGAAGGTGATTTCACACAGGTAGAACCCGACTTACACATGGGCCGGCTTCCAAAGATTTGCTTGTAAGTTAGTTATTATGGATTGGGAATGTTTTTCTGCCACAGGAAAAGCATTAAACGTAAGAGGAGGTTTTCAGGGAGCTCTTCAAGTCTATTCAAAGCACACATACCTAAAATAGTGAATGCAGTCATTTGAGTCTCTTAACACCCAAATGCCACATAGGGCAATGTTTTGGTGGTAAGACACATCGTGAGTGCTAATTCTATCAGGGCCAAAACTCCCTCATCCCTGTAGCTCACCTGACAGTGGCTTTGTACAAAGGAGATGTTTTTATTGGAGGTGGGGAGGAGCACAATATCGGGCCAGATCCTTCTGGATATCAGTAAAACAATGTATTTAAATCTTTAAAAGCTTGTGCACATATTTGGTCCCACGTAAGCCTCTGTGTTAGACTTTTTCATCACTGGGACAAAATATCTGATAAAAACAACACAAGGGAGGGAAGATTTCTTTCGGCTCGAGATTTTAGAGATTTCAGTCCATGGTTGGCCGGATCCATCGCTGTGCACATGTGGTAAGTCAGACCATCAAGGAGGCAGGAGCAGGTGGCAGGGCAAAGTTCCCCACCTCATGGTGACAGAGAGAAGTGGAAGCAGAGAGAAGTGACAGAGAAGGGGCAGGGGACAAGATACATCCTTCAAATTCACACCCCCAGGGACCTTCTTACTCAACCCCGCCCCACCTCTTAGCACTTCCACCACCTCCCAATAATGCCACCAGACTATGAACCCATCCATGGATTAATTCATTCAGGAAGTCACAGCCCTCAAGATCCAATCGATTCCCCAAAGCTCTACCTCTGAACGTTGCATTGGAGGCCTAGGCTTCAACACAAGGCTTCTGGGGGACGTTTCATATCCCAACCACAACAGTCTCCCGTAACCCTGCAAAGTAAGTGTTATGATCTCTTTTCTAAATAAATGAAGTCAGAGACTCTGAGATGTCAAATGACTTCTTCAGAGTCACGCGGCAGAGGCAATTGTAGCTTTCAGAGGGTCCTGCATCTCACCTGTGCCTCTGACCCCAAGTCGGCTTCCTTCCAGCTTGGCAGTGGTGGTGAGAACAGGCTCTGGGTTTTAATGAGTCTGGCAATCCCTGGCTGGTCCATCTAGCAGGGAGGAGAGGGCCCCTCCCTCTTCTCTAGGAGTGACCAGGACCCTGGGAAGGACTGCGACAAGTGATTCCTGCTGCCACGTGAGGGCTGGGCAGAGGTTTAGAGCCCATGACAGCCCTTGCAGATTGCAGGGTTTTTAGGATAAATGGCGATTTTCCCACTTGGTGATTTCCCAAGGCCACTGAGGCCTGACAATTCTGGCAGGGAAACCAAATTTAAATGAGTGCCTTTTCCAGTCTGCCCAAGGGGTAGGCATCAGTCAGGAAACTAACAGCCTTCCGTGCCTGCTCCCTGCGTTCTGAACATGTGTAGAGAGATTAGGAAGAAATAGCCATTGTTCCAAAGGTACTTCGCACCTGCGCAGGACAAGGCAAACGAGCAAATGACCAAGCACAAACCTGAGCAAGATGACGCAGGAAATGCAGAGGCAGCCTGGCTGAGCTCTTCAGCCTGTGCTTGCTCGGGAAAGCCTCCTATACTCATGAGAAATATGGCAGAATGCGGCAACTAGGAAGTATTTAGATGTTTGGGTCAACCCCAAGATTTTCTTTCAGATCAGGAAAATGGAGCTTCGGGAGGTTAATGATTGGCTAAGTTTCTAAGCTAGGGAACGAAAGAGCCAATAGGGGAATCGGTTTCCTCCCCATGTCCAATTGCTCTTTTAATTACTTCAGAAAGGGAGCAGAAAAGAAGCAATGGAAAAAAAGATGCCAGAGGAAGGGCATAGAGAAAGCAGAATTTCATGGACGGGAGTCCATGTTGAGGAAAATTGAGAAATTGGGTAGAGAAGAGGTTGAGTGGATAAAATATAGAGATGTTTATGATTGGGAATTAGGTATGTTTATGATTGGGAATAAGGGGTGGCAAGATAGATAGCAGTGCTAATGCCCAGGGCCATCTGCTGACATTGTAAAAAGGATTATTGTGCAAATGTCCCATTTTCACAGATTCACATGCTTTTATCCTCCTTACTTCACCCAGCATGGTGATCTTGGACAGAAATTTTGAGCTCCCTGCTCTATCTTGAAAGATAATGTATGGAGTTCCTGGTGTGGGGGTCTCTGGAAATTGATCCTTTTGTTTCTTGGCTGGACAAGAGATAAGGACTTTTGCCACTGCCCTGTTTCTGCCCTGAGATTACACTTCATCATGGATTGCTCAAATATATTTGATAAGGATTGAATTCCCATTGGCCAGGTTCCAGGCTCACCCTGCTTTTCCCATCTGTCTTGCCTAGGATTCTATTGTTGTTGTTAGGTGCCATCTAGTCATGGCTGACTCATCGCGACCCTCATAGGGTTTTCAATGGCTGATTGTTTTGGGTTTGCCTTGGGAGTGGATTGCCACATCCTTCTCCCATGTTTGCCTTGCTGGGAAATGAACCCAGGACCTCAGAGACTGCAGAGTAGCGCTCTACCAACTGAGCTAAATCCCAGCCCTAGAACTCCATAGGACTCCTTAGAACAGCAGCTTCTGAGTATGTAGATGCCTGATGGGGACAGAAAAGAAGTAAGAGGGCAAGGAGCCTGCTGGGGAGGCCAGGAGGCTACAAGGCATGTAGCTGAGGTGCTGCTTGCTGCCATTGGTTTGTTGGTATTGCCCAAACATGGTTCCAGCACCAGGGGAGAATGTAAGGGTCAGGAACTGCAAATTGTAAAGCACAATGAAGTGAGGTGAATCAATCTGCAGGAGGAGGACAGCCTGCTAACAGGAGGCTTAGAAAAGACTCCTGGATGTGCAGGGCTGCAGGAGATCCTGGCACAGCAACTCTGTCTATCTGGACAACCAGGCTCAGTCGTGTTTGGCCAGTTGTCAGGGAGTGCATCAGGCTAAGGGGGCCTGACAAAGGTCAGGGTGGAAGGTGGTTCCCTGGAGCAAGCCTACCTATTCTACCATGGTCAAAGACTTGGAGCCAGGTACAGTGGCACATGCCTGTAATCCCAGTGACTCGGGAGGTGGAGGCAGGAGGATAGCAAGTTTGAGGCCAAAGGCAGTTTGTGTAACCTAGGGAGACTCTGACTCAAAATAAAAAATACAAAATAGGATGGGGGTGCAGCCCTATGGTAGAACACTTGCAAAATGTGTGTGAAGCCCTGTGTTCAAACCCTAAGTGCCACCAAAGAGAGAGAGAGAGAGAGAGAGAGAGAGAGAGAGAGAGAGAGAGAGAGAGAAAAGAGGGACACAGGAGAGGGCAACATCACCTTTGTTCACATGGTTGTCATTCCCCGCTGATTACAACATGTATTTGTGATAGAAAAGTACAGAAGTAGGATCTCATTCACAAAAATGCCACCAAAAATAATCACCACTAATATCTCACAGAATTTCCCTCTAATCTGGTTGGTTAATGCATACATATTTTAAAATACAATTGGAGTTTTATTATGTTTGCATTCATATAGTCTTCTTTTTCTCACCTAATATTATATCATGAGCTTAGTCGTATCCTTTAGTATCCTTGTACAATATCTTTTAAAAGTAATGTACTCTTAATAGTATTCAATTTTGTGGATGAACATACATTTAGTTAATCAATCCTCTATTGTTAGATATTTATATCATGTGCAATTTACACCATTTTATAAACAGTCCTGCAATGGACATCTTTGCAGCACATAGTCTTTGAAGGCAAGATTGATTATTTTCTTAGGACGTTTTCTTAGAAGTGGAATTATAGTGTTAAAGGCTCTTGCTACATGTTGGTCAATTGTCCTCCATGACTTCTCCCTACCGGAAATGTTGTTGTTGTTGGGTGCCATTTGTACTTGCATTGATCAGTGGCAGTGCCATCTCACTGCACCCTTCCCAGCACTATGAGTTATAAGATTCTTTGAAGCAGAAAGATGTCTTTCTAG
This sequence comes from Pedetes capensis, assembly GCA_007922755.1. Lineage (NCBI taxonomy): Eukaryota > Metazoa > Chordata > Mammalia > Rodentia > Pedetidae > Pedetes > Pedetes capensis. The sequence continues at coordinate 113,972 of VMDO01002242.1, forward strand.
AGCCACGCTCAGCTTACTTAGATAGAATAAGCTTTGAACGTGGAAGCGAACTTCTTTGTGTTCATTGGATAAGTTCAGTAGATCCACATGTAGGCACAGCTAGACAACCTGGGCAGCAAAGAAGGCTGTATTTGATCCACAGGCAGTCGCAGGTACTGGAGAGGGAGAGAGAGAGACCCATGTATGAGGAAGTACTTAATTCATCCTTCTCCACAACTCAGTGCAGGGAGCTGCCAGGCACAACTCCTCCTCCCAGAGCTCTTGCCCAGACGCTTCCTGGCTGATCAGGAAATGGGAGAACAAAGCAAGCCTACACAAAGGCTGGTTTAGTGCTCTGGAAGGCCAGTGATGTGCAAAGCTCCTGACGCTAAGCAGAAATGAAAACGTTAATGGCGAGACACCCAAAGAAAATGTATTCCATATGCACAGGCGGCTGGCAGCAAAGGAATACAAATGCAGAGAGATTGGCCAGGAGGAGCAGGCGCGGCATGGGATGACTTGGAGCTCCCTTTCCAACACACTGGAGCCAGTTCCAGCTGGAGACGCTTGGCGTGCTGAGTAGGACCTTGTCCTGACTTGGGCCTCCGCTACGCTTACCCCTATTGCAACTATTTTAAATCGTCACAAGAGCCACGCTAGTGTCTTTGGTGAGCCCTGTAGGGTGCTGGGTGGTCTTTGAACAATGCTGTGCAGTAGGAATCCTGGTTCCCTTTTCCTGGATGGAGAAGCGAGTGCAGAGTGAGATGAAATAACTTGCTGCTCCACCGGAGCAGCTGCCTGGTTCTTGCGCAGGTCTATCTGGGCCACTGCGTGTGTTCTCTGCATGACAGAGCCTGGGTGGGGCTTGTTGTCCAGATTCTTGGAGGTGGAGAGGAGGATGGAGTGCATTTGTAGTCCAGGGACCTGGAAGATGTGGTTTAGCAGCCATTTTGAAGGCTGGCCACCCTGGCTTCTTATCCTGCCCACTGCCCAGAGCCATGCTAGTCGTGGTTTGGCAGCAACAGGAGCGAGGAAAGGCATGGCTGGGGTGAAAAATGGCCCACAGGTCTTGGCACACACTTCTTTGCGCCTGGTCAGCTGAGTCCTTTGGGGCAGGACCTCCCCAGAGAGCACCTTGGGGATGGTGGGTATCTGGTGTTGTAACTCCTATTTCCCCTGCTGTGGAAGCCATAAGCACAGACATCCTAGAAGACAGGCCCTCAAAGAAATGGCCCAGTATCCACGGGAGGGTTGTGCCTTTCTGGTCGTCAGACTCCTGACTGTGGCTGGAGGAAGTGCTTTCTCATGTCTGATTTCTTTGAGGTCTCTGGCTTGTCTCACAGGAAGTTCCTGAGGGTGGCAGGTGGCAGAAGGGATGTAAAGGGGGAGAGCAGGTACTTCTCTTATGGACTCTCTGGGAAGCCTGGAAAATTGGTAACCCCCAGCCAACTCTTCCCTTCTCTTCTTGTTAGGGCCTCTCCACACTTCCCCAAATTTCCCCACTCCAACAGGCATTTTGCTGACCAAGGAGAATCTTAGTGCTGAGTCGCTGTTTTGCTGGAAAAACACTGGACACATAAGAATAGGATTTCTATTTTTTTCTATTTAAAAACCAAAACAAGATAAAAACCAAAGCACAAAGCTTTGAACTTAAAGTGCTGGAGGAGGATTGCTGCACAGGGCAAAATGAGGAATGGCTATTGTGTAACTGGGAACTCTGGGGTTCTCTAGTCTGGTCCCACCCATGACAGAAAGTGACCTATCATGATGTTGCTCTGTCTCTGTCCCCAGATTCTGAGGCTCCAAGAGTTTGATACACCTTGTTGTTGTTCTTAGGTGCCGTCAAGTCGGTGTCCGACTCATAGCATCCCTACGTACAACAGGCAAAACACTACTGTCAGTGCTTCTCTGCTATTTATAGGGTTTTCAATGGTGGATTGATTTTTGGGAGTGGGTTTCCGGGTCCTCCTCCCAAGCCTACAGCACCTGGTGTTCCCAGGCGGTCTCCCATCCGGGTACTAACCAGGCCCGACCCTGCTTAGCTTTCGAGATCTGACAGGATCGGATGCCACAGGGCTATGGCTTGTGATACACCTAGGGAATGATAATGTAGCATTTATTGAATCCTACGGGTGAGCCATAGGTGGTGCGTGCTGGGGTTCATTCCGTTCAATTCTCTGGACATTGCCGTGCGGTATCAGGTCCATCTGCTGATGGAGACACTGAAGCTTAAAGAGATGTGGTGTTGGTTCCTGATCACACAGGTAGTCAGGGACAGAGCTGAGATTCAAACCACACTATCCAAGCCCAGAACTCATGCTCTCAACCACTTTCCTCCATTACTCTGCTTCCCAGGGATCAAGGACTTATGCTCTAGGGAAGAATATATCATTTTTTTTCCTCTTGGTCCTTGAGTATTGCAAATAAATACTCATGACAAGGCCTCTGGGAGGGGTTTTCAAGCCACCTCCACATGATTTAAAAGGATCAATAAGACCCAAGCAAACAGCCTGTTTGTTTTCTAGCTTGTCTCTGAGTGGGAGCAGGCTGGCAGAGGGGCTGCTGGACAAAGGTAAGGTCCTTGCACGTCTGGTGTCTGTCCCTGCTGAAATCACTCTTTGTTTTTGAAAACTAAATAGCCTCAAGAGGGGTTATTCCGAATGGGTACAGAGTCCTCTTTCCCCCACCAGCTAGCCTGCGAGTAGATTTGAGAGGAAAATCCTTGTTTGGCTGAAGTAGGAGGAATCATGAAAACACACTGGGCTTTAGAAATGTAAATATCTGCACAGCTAGATGGATGAGGACAGTGGAGAGATGCCAGAGGAAGCCTGGATGGGAGAATCTGGCAGGCAGAGATGGATGAGAAGGAACATGGCGAGTGAGAGAAATGTTGTTGTTGTTAGGTGCCATCGAGTCGGTATCCGACTCATAGTGACCCTCTGTACAACAGAGGAAACACTATTGTCAGTGCTTCTCTGCCGTTCATAGGGTTTTCAATGGCAGATTGGTTTTTGGGAGGGGTTTGCCAGGTCCTTCTCCCAAGCCTACAGCTTCTGGTGTTCCGAGGTGGTCTCCCATCCGGGTACTAACCAGGCCCGACCCTGCTTAGCTTCTGAGATCTGACGGGATCGGATGCCACAGGGCTACGGCTGCAGGCGAGTGAGAGAAAAGCAGAGGCAAAAAGCCACATGCATGGGTGGAGAGAGACGCTTGGGAGTGGCCAGAGAGGGGAGCGGCAGGCCTGGGCAGCAGGGGATTCAGAAGCAAGAGCGAGGCATGTGTGATGGCATTGTGCGACTTGGGGTAAGGGAGACACGGCCTCTGGGGAGACCTCAGGGCATCCAATGCAGAAAGAAGCTTGCCAGCATGCCTGAGAGACTTCCTGGAAGAGTAGGTGAGACGTACTTCCTGGACGGCAGCACCTTCATCACTTGGAACTTGCTGGAAGGGCATATTCTCAGGCCGCACCTCAGACCCACCGCCTCAGAAATTCTGGGGCTCAGCCCCACAGTCTCTGTTTCCACAAGGCCCTTCGAGGGTTTGGATTCATGCTGAATCCACTGGAGTAGATTCATGAGAACCACTGGAGTAGAAGAATGAGGAAGAGGAGGAGGAGGGAAAATCAAGAGGGTGTAGAAGTCGAAAGTCTAGAATATGTGTCTGAGGGAATAAAAGACAACAATTTTCTTCTAGTGTAAAAAACCAACAATACAAGAAAAGTTCAGAGTAGGGCTTAGCTCCATTGGTAGAGCGCTGCTCTGCACTCTCTGAGGCCCTGCGTTGGATCCCCAGCACCACAACAAAATGAAGGAAGGACTTGGCAGCCCACTCTTGCAGCAATCCTGAAATAATTAGCCACTGAAAAAACCTATGAATAGCAGAGAAGCACTGGTGTAGTGCCGGGCCTGGCACAGTGTCAGGCAGTGTTTTGTTGTGTTGTATGTAGGGTTGCTGTGAGTCGAACCCAACTTGATGGCACCTAACAACAACAGCTAAGGTACCCTAAATTCTGGCTGGCACAAGGTGGGACATGCAGAAGGGAAGAGCAGACCAGCAAAGTGCTGATGAACCAACCCTGGAAGAAGGCAGGCTGTGAAAGGGCCGTGGGGTAGGTTTAACAATGTTGGAGCTCCGTTGAACTAGCCTCCCCAGGCACTGTATGTCAAGTTCCCATCAATGTGTAGAAGAGCCTTGGAATGCTCAAGAGACACTAGCAGGGGGACACTGCAGAGAGCTGGGGTTCCAGTGGGCTTGGAGAAATGGTCTCCACTCCCTTTCTCTTATTGTCATGGCAGAAATTCAAGCAAGGGCTAAAATGCTCCCAGAGCTTTCTGTTTGGATGTTGCCCTTTTCTTTCTCCTCACCAAAAGGAACTAGGAAACTCTCTCGCTTGGTTGATAAGCTTTTAGCAGGCAGGCTTGGGTTACTGTGCAGAGCATCCGGGTATGCATCATGCCCAGAGCGATGTGCCTCCTGACTGGAGCAGAGGAAGCCTGCTCGGGGGAGGCTGGTGGGCCAGAGGACGTTGGCTCCCCAGGCCTCTGTTGCTATATCACCAATCCATGAATGTTGCTTCCATCTTCAACTATTTTTTTTTTTTAATGTTTATTTTCCTTCTTTGTCTACTCCTGATACTGAAAAGAGATGCATGGACTGATAGCTGGAGACACTTCTGTCTGAACTCTAACATGTTGATTGCTTTAGTTAAGCTGAGGCTCAGAAAACCCATACAGACAGACTCCCGAAACACCCTCCACTCCAGCCCGGGCTCCAGGTATCTTGCTTGTATCACTTATTATAGCAAACACCTTCCAGTGGTCCAAGGAGACTTTTGCAGATGTAAAATAACCATTCCTGTACTTACAGATTTAAAAATGTTCCATTTGGGCCTCTTTAATGTAGATTCAAATCTGCTCCGGAGATTGTACTTTAAGAAAAGCACTTTTGTATAAGTTTCCATTTGACTTAGCAGGCAGACCACCTGGAGACCTCTTAAAGACCACACTTGGAGACCCACTGTGTTAGCAGCCAGCCTGGGTGGAGGGAAATGGCTGTTGTTCCCGTTAATAGATCAGGAGGAACTAGCTAATGAATTGGAGGGAGATTAAAAAAACCCAACACCCAGTTGAAAGCAATATCCATTAGTACAGCGTACGCAACACAACCATGAATTATTGTGTTGATTAGAAGAGACAAGCCATAAATTTCTCCTATTAAAGTTCTTGACTCACAATATCAGGCAGAGACTAATGACTTAAAAATAATATGTGCAAATGTCATCAGCATACAGATGCACTGGGTTCTGGTCCCAGCGGGGAAAGTAAATCTTATGACTTAGACAGAGGAAAGAATTCATTTAGGGGCTGGGCCTGGATGCACAGCCCCGGGTAGGCAAGAAGAATGTTTTCTTTCTAATCAAAGGGCCGTACTCTAGAGACATCTGGTAGGGGCTGTGTTTCCTGGTGATGCAGATTTGAGATCAAGGCTAAAGCATCAAGAAAGGAAACTCAAGGGAGATCCTTGGTAGAGAATCCTGGTTCTGCTCTGCTCTGGGGTCACCTATACGAAAGGTGCAACCAGGCATGCACTGCGAGGAAAGCGGTGAGCACACCCTGGACACTTGTGGGTCTCAGAGTCTCATTCTGCTTAAATCCACCTTCTCAGCCTTGCTGTGTCAGCAGCTGAAAGGGGTTGCTACCCCATTGTTGTTGTTAGGTGCTGTCAAGTCAGTATCCCACTCATAGCGACCCTCATAGGGTTTTCAATGGCTGTTTCGGGATTGCCTTGGGAGTGGATTGCCAGGCCCTTCTCCCATTTTTGCGGTGCTGGGAATTGAACTCGGGACCTCAGAGACTGCAGCGCAGTGCTCTACCAACTGAGCTAAATCGCAGCCTGCTCTGTCCTAACACCAAACCCCAGTGCTTCCTTTCTTCCCACTCACCTGCCCGCCAACCCACTGAGGCGCTTACCCCAGAGGGGGAACCGCACTAACCCCAGAATCTTATCCATTGTGTCTTTGTACAAACAAATGTTTCCTGCAGAATACCCTCCCAGCGTGGACTTTATTTTTCTAATGAAAACTCATGCCTGTTTTTCTTTGGGTCTGGTCTTGGCTCTGTCCCACCCCTACCCCACCACCTGATTTGTCCACAGTCTGTAGTGACCCAGGCAGGGCCACTATGCAATCTGTAACTGAGTGAGGGTCTGTGGGCACCCTTGGGCCTCCCTGTGGGAGAACGGAGTGAAGGAGTCCGGGGCCCAGGCTGGAGATGCTCTTATTTCGAAGCAACACATTTGCTAGGGAAGGCTTTTGGCTCTGGGAATTGACCCCTTGAAGATGGAGGCCTTGCTATCTGAATTCCAATCTCATCTTGGTTGTGCCAGCTCACCATAGTACCCCACAATACCCTGCAGAGTGCAGTACCAAGTTTGCCTTAGAGGACAGCCGTCCAAAGTCGCACCATCAGCAACATCTTATAGGAAAACCAGACCACAGTTTCTATTCCCCTGGGCTCACTGCAGCACCTACAGAAGGCAGCCGGGGTCCTGTGTTAATCATGCACCCATCTTTGTAAAGGAGGGGCTCTGACTTGTGTCTTGATCCTGAAGGACACATCCCTCTCTCCTTCTTGTTCCATGCCCTGTGGCTCTGAGGCCTCATGTGGGACAGTAGAGCCTCTAGAAACCTTCTGGAAGGTTCTGTGAGATCATTTCTTCTCTTTCTTCTCCCCCCACCCCCTCCCCACTTTTTAAAAAATTTTTTTATTAACAAGGATGAAAGTAAATGTGAACTCGAAACAATAAGGCATGGAAAATCACAGAAATAACTTAATTAAGTTTTTAAAGATTTCCATGCTTGAATAAATTAGCCTTCCTGCAAATGTCACAACATTCAGGAAAAAAAAATTGTAATCAATGGAGCACAATGCTTCCCTGCTCTTTATTTAAACGAAAGCTCCATTGGTGCGTTTCTTTTTACCCCTGCTCCTCCCCTGCAGCTGTGGCTCCCTGGCCCCCTGGCTTCAGGCAAGGGCACCAGACACGCACATCAGCACATTCCAGCTGCCACTGGCAAGGGTCACTGGTGGGCCAGGGGTGGGAGGACCCGGCAGGGAGATTTTTCTTGGCTTGAGTGTTTGTTGCAGTTCTGGGTCTCCTTTGAAAGGTAGCAAAAGCGAATCTCTTTGGGGTTTGGGGGGCCTCCTGGAGTCAGAGAGCTCTGTTGGACTGAGCTGAGGCTGGGAGCTTGATGGAGAATCAGACCCAACTCTGAAGGGCGAGGGGTTGGGGGCTATTCCACTGCCATTCCCTCTGGGGCTTGTCGCCTTTGCCAGTCCTTTCTCCATGGCTGGGGCTGCCAGAGGTTGGAGAAGCACTGGAAGGCAGGCAAGAGAGAGAGAAGGATGGAGGGGAAGGGAGAGGGCCCCGGTGCCCTGGGCAGCTGCCCTGCTTGCAGCCTCAAGGACAGATTCCCATGGCCGTCCAGGCGGAGGGCAGATTGCTGGGCCAATGAGTCCGTGCACGGCCGCTGCTGCTGCCGACTGGAGCAGTGAGTGATGTCAGGCTGGCTGCCCAGCCCTGCTGTAATGCAGCTGTCAGGGCCCCGTGGGGAAAACTTGGGGAGAAATACGAGAAGCCTAAAAAGCAGCCAAAGGCCGAGTCAAGTGAAGGGAAATGGAATTACAGTAATGCTGAAAGCGGGCACACTGGAGAATTAAAACACTTTGTTTTGGAACCAGATTCTACTCAGCCTGAGTTATTAAATTATTTATTGTTTGCTTCTCCAGTAATGGGCGAGAGTAATGGGGAGGAGCAATCAGCCAGGGCAGAAATTGTTTTAATTATCAGGCACATGTGGGGGCCACTCCGGATACAGCCCGGTGCCCCTGGAGCGCGGGGCTAAGAGGGTAGAAATGGGGTGCTCAATGCTTGATTAGATTCCTCAAATATGCTCACTGGAACGGGCCTGAGAGGGGTGGTGTCATGAGCCTTCAGAGTGACCACGGGACACGTCAGCCTGTTTCCCAGGACTGTTCACGACCCTGAACAGTTCTGCTCATATGACATTGTGCATTCATAGGTAACCACCCCAAACTCCCCAGGAGCTCACATCCTACCTATGTACGCCACTGGGTTTGGAATGAGGATAAGGAAGAACCTAAAAGAAGGTAGGGCGGAGTCAAGGAAGTGGAAGAAGCCATTCTGTACCTGTAGGCTGTCTGCACCATTGGGAAGGCAGGGAAAAGGTGAAAATGTATTTCATAGATAAGGTATGGGGGCCTGGAGCTGTGCCTAAACCCGCCAGTGGGTAAATGGCGGGTTTTACACTCGCTCTGTTTGGCTCTAGAGCCTAAACTTAAGCTCCTTGCTACTTCGCAGGTAGGGGAGAAGAGGCAGGGCAAGGGAAGGAGGTTGCTCTGGTTTGGGCTCTACCCTGATAGGTAGTAAAATCTAATCTCTCCTTAGGGACTCTGGGGCTCCTAGTCAGAAGTCATGTGCACCCAGCTTGAGGAAGCAATTCAAAGATGTCTGTTGACTGACGGGTTAATGTAAGGTGGTTTAAGGAAAAGGGCTGTTCTCTTAACTTGAAACCCCAAGGGAGACTTGCTCATGATCCCAGGAGGCCCAACAAACCGAGGTCAGGGCTCAGCATAGTTGTTTGTCATAAGAACACCTAGCTCTTTACCTGGCTCTTCTTAAAGTCCAGCTATCTGGGCAGAGGGCCAGGAATCGGAGCCTCTACTTCTGGTCCCTGGCCTGTGACCTGAAGCCAAGAGAAGTAACAATACGAAAATCACCCTCAAGTCAACTCAATTCCCCCGCCTGTGGCACCCGAAGGGTCATGGAGTTTGCTGAGGAAAAGACCTGAAGAGGCTGGCTGCTGTTTATCAAGAGGCTGTAGAATTACAGGCCTGAGAAAAGCAAATTGTTCTTACCATGCAAACCATGGATGCAGAGGGCTGGGTGGAGCACTTGGCTTCCGTAATTAGAGCTGCTTTTCCTTTTCCTGCAAATTTGGGGACTCTTGTGTTATTAATGACCTTTTTGGATCTGTGCCCAGGACTTAGAGATATTGTCTTCGGATCCAGGTAATGAGGTCGCTACTGATCCTGAACAAATGGGGGAAGTTATTTAATAATTACTGCACACTGTCTGTGGATGACCTTTCATTTGTTGAGATGAGAGGCATCTGTTTATCGTCACCCTCCTGTGGAAGATTTTGATTTTTCGGGATTAGTTCTTCTGGATGGAATCCATCTTGCTTTCTGCCTTTTTAAGAGAAGTTTGCTGTTTAAAGGTACCACATGCTGCGGCAGGAGCAGGAGCTGTGGTTGCAGAGATACGGTGGAGCACCATTTCAGAAGGCCAGAAAGACGCATTCTGCTCCATCTGGGGCTGATAGACGGAAGCTGGTGAGGCAGCCCGGTGGTTGCCAAAGGCAGAACTTTGCTGTTTTGTTTGTTGGTTTGTTTTGTTTTGTTTTGAGCGGGGGGCTTACTATATAGCTCAGGATGGCCTCGAACTCGGAATCCTCCTGCCTCCACCTACTGCGTGCTGGGTTTACAGGTGTGCACATTACGCCTGGGTGAGACAGAGCTGGTGAGGGTGAAGTTGGAGAGGAAGAAAGCAGCAGATCGCCTTCTGTAATTTCCGGTAGCAGAGTATGCAGAGGAGGTGGGAGGAGGCCAGGCCTTTCTTCCTTTTTGTACCTGCACTGCAGCAGCTGGGAGGAGAGCAGGTGCTGTCAGCAGGGGGAAGGTGAGCGTGCTGTACAGGAGAGGGAAGTGCAAGCTCCTGAGTCCCTCCCTCGAGAAGCCCCCCTCTTGGGTTTTGAGGGGCTTCTGGCTGGGATTTAGCTCAGTCAGTCGAACGCTGCTCTGTAGTCTCTGAGGTCCCAGGTTTGATTCCCAGCACTGCGGAAATGGAAGAAGGACGTGGCAATCCACTCCCGAGGCTATCCTTAAACAATCAGCTATTGAAAACCCTATAAGGGTCGCTATGAGTTGGACACAACTTGAAGGCACCTAACAACAACAAATCTGGAGGGCTTGGCAAGATGACCTGAGAGAGAGGAATGGCAAGCAAGATGGCTGGATTTTATTTGCACAGGGGGTCACACACTGTCAGGAACAGGTGGTTTCTTAAACTGGACCAGCTCTTTCCCTGATTTTTAGGTCCTTTGAAAAAACATCCCTGCTAAATGGCTACTGAGCCTCTGCCTACATTTCTCCCGTGCAGAAAGTCATAGTTCTCAATTTCATCAGGTTTCCACTCCATTTCCATCGATTCTTACGAAGGTCCTTTCTTTAAAAAATTTTGAGATGAAAAATATCTGTCCCTTTACCTTTTCCCCATTGCCCTTTGCTCTTGTTTCTCAGACACTGATTTGTATTTGTCCTCTTCCTTAGGACAGTCCTCAGGCTTTGGAATAGAGCTGCCACGGCCATCCTGTGTCCTCTGGAGAAATATATTAGTTCTCTACGTGCTTTTCATGAGTCATGGATCCAGGTTTCTTTGCCCCGCTAGTCACCCTCCTTTGAATAAGTCTTGTTTTATGGGTCTCTGAATATGTGATTTGCATCCAATCATACTCAAATCTGGTTGGGTGACCACAAAGTAGAAAGGGTGATCCCCTTCTTCTAGACAATATTGTTTTACCAATGCGCTTGCAGTAAGGGAATTTTTAAAGGGAGGGCATGTGTGGTTGGCAGGAGACCGTAAATCTCTTTGGAGGGATGAGGTGGAGGAGATCCTAGAGAAGCAGCAGTCTACAAGGCTGTGGCGGGTGTCCAGGGAGGGCCTGGCAGTGCCTCCATCATGCTTTGGAGCACTCCTTCCTCTTGTATGAGCAGGGAAAGCAGAGCTGGGATTGGACAGGTGCTGAGAGGACAGAAGGTCCTGGTTGGAGGAAACCAAGTAACACAATAGGGAGCCCCTCTGGACCTTCTTGTACTGACCTCAGAACCATGTAAGTTCTCAGGGGAGATGGCCCCATGCCCCCAGACTGAGTGTCCCTGGGTCACTCCTCCAGAATGTTCTAGGCCTCTGCTTTTATAACATGCATCACCTAGGTAAGTGTTTCTTCAGTTTCTGGCTCTCTTGTGATGCTGAGAGGGCTCAGTCCCTACTTGTCTGTTGAATGAGCCTTAATCCACAGCACCAAGGACAATGTAGGTACTCAACAAAAAATGTGTTGGATAAATAAAGAACAAATCAATGAATCCCCAACAGTGCTTGCTTTGAGGTTTCTGTTGATGAGCCCTATCCATCAGTCCCTTTGCAAGCCCCTGTTATGTACTTGCCTCCATGCAAATGGCTTTCTTATACTGCGGTGAATCCTCCATTGCCCAGCCAAGTTTAGACATAGAAAAGAATCATAAAACACAAAGTCGTTCGGGCTGGAGAGAACTTTAGAAATCACACAATTTATTAATGAGAGAAAAGATTTCCTTTATCTCCATTCTACTGAATTTTCTTTCTCCTTTCCTTCCCAGCACATGAGGTTGCCCCTGTGCCAGAAGGCCTCTGGAGAGCCAATTGGGAGTCACCAATTTAGCCTGAGAATTTTGCTGTCTAGATAAGGGGACTCTGAGAGGTGAAATGACCTGCTCGAGCTCACGTGATAGGCTCCAGATCCAGCCTGTTTAATCTGGGCTCTTTCCACCAGTATGGGGCCTTCTGCTCTTGTGATCCTGCTCTTTGGCCTCCTTAGCCTGACTCTGACTCCTGAGGGGCCGTGGTGACCACCATTGCCTCCTCTGTGGTCCATGTCTCCTGGTTTCCCTGAGGACAGACCTGCCTTCTGTGCCCCTCCGCTCCTGTGCACACAGGCGCGCTGCCCAGCCTCACACCTCCAACCTATCTAGGGACTGAAGGTAAAGCCTCTTACAAAACTGTCTTCTGAGGGTCCCTTGGCTGTCCTGTTGGTAAAAGCCTTCACAGTCAGCCTTGCCTTTCATTTCCTTAATCTTAAATTGCATCAAAAAGGGAGAGATTAGAGGTAAAACCTCAATAAAGGATTGAACAAAAGCCTGCTCCCCCATTGGATTCTCACACCTAGCTCTGCCTTTTTTCCCCTCCCTCTTGTCTGACAGACTGAGTGTATGAATCTCTTTCTTTGCAAAAAAAAAAAAAAAAAAAAAAAAAAAAAAAAAAAAAAAAAAAAAAGAAAGAAAGAAAAGAAAAAGGAAAAACCCCTTAGATTAAAACACTATTTAGAAAAGGCCCACAAATTTGAAGTCACCTCTCGTTCATACATTAAACATCAAATGTACATTAACTGTGAATTATGGTCATGAAAAATAAATCCTTTAATGTTGTTTTCTATGTTCTACTGCCAATGCTTAGCATTAATGGCCTCTTTGCAACTCCATGAATGGGTGGATTTCTTATTTTCTAGCTTTCACCATCCTGTAGGCTTCTTTCTCCTTGCAACTGTAAACACACAGGCATGTGAGAACATCCTAGGGAAGTTTAGCTTCAGAAGCATATCCACCTGGGTGGGATGAGCTATTTATCCCCAAGGGGCAGATGGCTATGCCTTGTGTAGGACTCCTTCCCCACCCCATAAGCTCTTTTATAACCCTTGTTGTTGTTGCTGTTATGTGCCTTCGAGTCCAGCCGGACTCATAGTGACCCTCATAGGGTTTTCAATGACTGACTGTTTTCGGGATTGCCTTGGGAGTGGGTTGCCATGTCCTTCTCCCATTTTTGCAGTGCTGGGAATTGAGCTGAGGACCTCAGAGATTGCAGAGCGGCGCTCTACGAATTGAGCTAAATCCCAGCCCTATAGCCCCTGTAGGCTCTGTATAATTGTTTGCAACATTATGTTCTGAGGAAGTGTAGTAGTTAGGAAGGTGTCTAGCTAGATCAAGCTGTTGATCAGAAATCCTGACAACAGAGAAGCAGGTCTGTGTGTGGGTTTCCCTACCTGAAGAAAAGGCAGCTTCCAAGACCAGCTACTGTGAACTGAGTAATGAATGGCCACCACAGGGATTTGGCATGGAAACCACACTCTTGCATGACCAAAGGATCTGACATTTCTCTACTATACCAGGAGACAGGCAAAGAGTAAGGCTGATACATATCCATAAGATTTACTCTTATGAGAAGGACCTTTTCTCTTTCAAACTATAGAAGCTTTTCCTCAATGCAGCAAAGATGAAAACTACAGACAGGACTTTTGCTACAATCTGATCTGAAGCCTGGGAGGCCAGAAACATGCTGGACTTTTGGACAAACTTCAGCAAGTTTTGAGACAAAATTAGGAGAGTCAGAATGAATGGCTTCTCCTCCAACCCAGATTAAGAGATAATGTTAGATAAAGTACAGATAGCAATGGAAAACTATTTAAAAAGGCATTGAATTGCATTTCAGTGTTTATGCACCTTTAAAGCTTGCAGTAAGTTACACAAGTTATTTAAATACATTCTTTAATATTTATGCTTTGTTGTTTTAATAAAGACTTCTATTTTTAAATAAAAATGCATAATTAAGTGGAACAGAATACTTTCCTCTTTGACGTGCTTAATCATGCCTCTGGGAAGCTTAAATTGTTCAGATTATGGTTCAGACCTTCCCTCTAGTGGGTAGCAACTTGCATTCAGTTGGTGCTCAATAGATACTGAATAAGCCACTGTTATGTGCCTGATTCCATGTTAATTCTGGAGGAGAGAGGTGTGTGTGGGGTCTTTGCTCTAATGGTGCTCATAATACAATGAGGAAGCTAGACCTTATTTATACAAATAAGGGTAGGCTTCAAAATGAGATCAGGAAGGAGAAATGAGAGCATTGTCTGATGAGAATGTATCACAAAGGAATGTAAACTTGGAAACACAGCAAGATAAGGAAGGCTTCCTTGAGGATGTGATGATTGTACTGGGATCTGAGGATTAAGCAGATCATTGGATAACAAGGGAGGACTGAAGTGTCCCAGGCTGAGCAAATAGTATGAGCAAAAGCCACAAGGGTAGGAGGGAACATGGTGTATTTGGAGGGACCTCAAAGAAGTCGGGGTGACTGGCCTGATTACAGTGCCTACTGTGCTGTGGTTGAAGATGCACAGCTGGGCTGGGGAGGGTGAGTAGGAACTGAAATCCAGCCCTGCTGCCCCTGCCAAGCTACAGCCCCAGGACATACAGTGTCAGCTTAGAGGAAAGGGTATCTTTTTCCAACGGGGCTTCCCAGAAGGGGGACTTTTATCGGGTTCCCTCCAGAGTACTACAGGTGATAACATGATGCGGTGGCTGGGGGATAGCGAGGCAGAGGAAGAGTGCGGCCCCACCAGGATGGAAAGCCACCAGGGCTGGGCACTCAGGCCTAGGAGCCCATGCTGAGCAGTGGGGCCTTTACCCTAAGAATAATGAGAAGCTAATGAAGGCTCTAAGCGTGTGATGAACAGATTTGCATTTTGAAAAGATCATTCTGGCTGCAATATGAAAAATTGATGAAAGGGGTATCAGGGTAGAAGAGGGGTATGAGTTTGGTTTTGGACTACTGAGTTGGATGTGTCTCGTAAGCAATCCCAGTAGAGACATCCGGTAGGTGGTAAACTCAGATAAACTATACATATACTTGAATTTTACTTGTCATAACCCCTAGGTATTGGCCCCAGTGCATGCAACCACTTCATCTATGGGTCAATAGGGAAAAAGAAAGAAGTCAACTATGGGCAGTTTAAGACCAGGGGTGTCTATCCTGGTGCTAAGCCTGGCCCTCAAGTGACAGTGTCCTCAGGTCCAAATTAGTGTCCCAGTGAACTAGAGAAAGCTGACAGATTCAGCTCAGTGAGGCAATAGTCCTAATGAGTCTGGTGGTCACACATTGCTTCTCCTGGTGCAGGTGGTGGTGGAACTTGGACATTTCAGATGTGATCCTAGCTGGGGACCAGGGGAGGGCTAGGTATTAATGTTCAGCTTATTTGGCAGAGGGACAGGTATTGAATGGATAAGCTGAAAGGCTCTAAAATAAGCAGGAGTTTAGGGCATGGTGATAAGGCCGTAGGGGATTAAAGGGCAAGTCTAGGACTGGACAGAGGCCAGCTTTGCTCACTAGGAAGACGAGGGAATTCTAGGGGTGCGGAGGTTAGCCCGGCGGGCCTCTGAAAAACTCCTTAGCTTTAGCCTCGTGGTCACTGGGTCCTCAGTTTAAAGCAGCAAGGTGAGTTACAGGGCTTCAACTGCACATGGCTTTCAGCCCCCAGTAAATGGCTGGGCTTGATGGGGACAGGATCAGGAAGTGGGCATGCTGAAGTCTGCAGGCGAAAGGTCTTCAGTACTCACAGGTGGGTGGGATTGGGGATGTCAGGAATTCACAGCAATAAGAGCAGGAGCTTTCTGAATGTAAGCCTATAAGAGTAAACTCTGTTTCTCTCTCTTTAGGTCAGTCGGCAGATGCTCTAGTAGCCCTATCAATGTGTGGAGGAGCGAAGTTTGTGTATATGTGTATTCTCTTCTTACCAGGCTGGGATAAATTTTGCAGAGGTAAAGAAAAAGTTGGGGTCACCTACTACAGAGAAGAGAAGGCCAAGAATTAGAATCTTAAGCATTTGGCCCTGCTTTTTATTAGAAGGCTTAATCTAAGCTTATTACTATTAATAATAATGCTGGGCAGTCTTCTAAACATTTTTTAATGAATCAACTAATTTAATTATCACAGTGACCTCACAATGCCTCGGGGAGGTCACTTGTTATTAAGCACAGTTTACCGATAAGAAAACGGACACATAGCCCAGAGGTTAAGACCAAGAAAACAAGAGTCAAATCCACACAGTCTACTCCAGACCTTCATGCCGAATGAAAATGGTAAGAAAATCTGCAAGTTCTTAATGGCTGAGTTACAGAGATGGCTTAGAGCTCCTCCAAATTCTGGATTCTAGAATTCAGAGGACTCAACTCCATCTTTGGTTCCCACTAGGATAACCTGCAGGCCTTGTGAAGGGTACCTAAAGTTGGAGGATGGAGAAGGATGATTATTTTGATGTTGAAGAAGTGAGCCTATGAGGCTCTGGGACCCATCTGGGCAAGCTTTGGGGTCATCCACTGAAATCTCAATCAGGCTGGAATCTCAGGCTGTGATGGGGACATGGATGGTCACTGTCCTCCTAAACTCCTGTTTCCACTTCACCTTGTGTCCTTTTCTTTTTTAGATGAACGGACTCAATCAAAGACAGAGAAGGACTGGCTGAGATTAGGTCCAATTTCAGATGCGCTGTGGAATCTGGGCTGCTAACTTCATCCTTTGACTCTCAATATAAAAATCAAGGGAAATCCCATTGTGTGGGAAGGGATCCACTCGTCCCTTAAATAAAAAAACATACAAAGCATTCTGTAGAATGTGAAGAAAAGACTCAGAGAAGGTACAATCAGGAGAGGACCATCAGTGTAGCACTCAAAACATCCCTTCGGAACGTCTCCAGCTTTCCTTATCGTATCAACACTCTGCAGCCCATGAAGGCTCCGGAAAGAAACAAAGAGAATTCCTTCTTCCCTCTCTTCTAATTCCCTGGAAAAAGGCTTTGCTTTATTAAAGGAACTCTTCTAAAATTGAGAAAAGGTAAGATGGGAATGAAGAAAGTGCAAAAATGCAAAGCATTTGCAGGCTTAAAATACAGGTATTTGCGCAATAAATGATACTAGTTATTAGGTAGAGGAGCCCAGGCTCATTCCATGCCCTGTTCTTGGAGACCCCCTGCATGGAGACCCTCTGTTTTAGTTCTGCGCTGTTACTCTTTCCAGTTCTGGGATAAAGATCTAGTCAGATAAATGTCTAGAAGTCCCTTATAACTACTGGTAGAAAGGTGAGTGGCCAACCCATTCCAGGGAACAAGGTACCCCTTAAATTCACCCAGGACCCGCCTTGTGAGGAGCAGATGTGAATAATCTGGATATCCTGTCTGCTGACTGCAGGACAGGGCTAAGGGGCACTTTGTTCTTAGGGACCCTCCACAAATTCTGGCAGAGTATCCGTGGTTTTGTAACACAAAAGAAAAGTTCAGTCTCATATTACTAGTTCAGTTTATTTTGGTGACTCCTTTTCTGCAGGCATCGGGTACGTTATGGACAGGGAAATTGGGTTTCAGAAATAGCACCTGTCGGAAGGCGGCAGGCACCACCCCCACCCCCGTCAGCACCAAATGGTCTTAATTAACTTTGGACACTTCTGCGCCTCACACTTTATTTCTGAATGTTATTGAAAGTTGTCAGAACTTGTCTCACTTTCTCCTTTTATTATTAATGTGTAAATACAATGCCTCAGGAGTGTTACTAAAACACGGGATCTAATCCCAGGAGATTAATTTATGAACTCAGCATAGGGTGAAGTTACATCCTGGTGGCTGCAAATTGATGTTGGTAAGAGCCATAGGCAATGGCTTCTTCAAACCCACAGGGTTTCCAGAATGCCAAGAGGGCTGAAAGTAAGGAGCAATGAGGGCAGAGCTGGCCTCTGCTGATTTTGGAGATACCCCCAGGACATAGGACCTTGGGGTCGCCTGGGTAGAGCAGAGGAGAGGAAGGCTACCTTTCTCTCCTGATGAGGCAGTGCCCCCTGCAAGGCCGTCCGTCCATTAGCCAAGTCCATGAGCGTTTATTGAGCACTTATGCTACATTGATCTATGCTCAGCTCTGTGGAAATCAAAACAAGCATAGCAGTAGCTGCTGGGTGTGAAGGCCTTGTCTTCATGGAGGGAGTCACACATAGGCATTTGAAACCACTGGAGAGAAAAGCCAGACTCTAGCAACTATGGGATTGTGGGCAGCAGATTTTAAGCGCACAGTTTTAGTGGAAAGAAGCAACAGTGTGGATTACAGTGATCAGGTAGGTCCTGGGGCAGGGCAACGGTTGCTGGGGTGGGACATACAGATCTCAAGCATAATGCAGTGGAGTGAAAGATGGGTGTCCAAGGTCTGTCCTGAAGAGCAGGGAAGACCTGGCTGATGGCTCTTTCTTTCCACAGAAAGCTCCTTGGCTCAGAAGCTACCCTTCCCTTCTGTTGAACCAAGGCTACTATTTTTCTCTACTCAGGCTGGAGGAAACATTTGTCCCCGATTCTCCAAACCTGGTAGCTATGCATCCCTGGCCCAGTACCACTCATCTCCACCGCTGGGAGCTCTGAGCACTCAGAACTGGAGGGGTAGTTGTAGAAACAGCTGCCCAAAGCCAAAGAGAGTGGCTGGGGCAGGGTTACGTGTGGCTTGGGAGTCAAGAGAGCAGACTGGGGCCTTTGATGGGCAGGTAGAGGGAGGGGAATGGAGCCTTCTGTTCTGGGACTCCTGATGGCCTTTTCAGTGACCAGGCACAGGTGGTTCCTTCTGGTTCCCAGGGGCTCCTATGGAGGCTGGTTTATCTCCTGGCCGCTCTCAGGGTAGACTGCGGGTCCCCTCTCCATCTCCCCTTCTCCAGCCTTGTCTCCCACTTGCTCTTCTGGCTCCTATGTTGTGGCCGGCCCCTCCCTCCTCTTTGCCAAGTGCGTTTTGGGTGGGACAGCAGCGCAGACCCTAGAGGAAGGCCTGAGATCGTCCTGGGCAGATGGAGGGTCCAGGAGACCCAGCCGAAGGAGGTGCGGTGGCTGGGCTGCGCAACTGCATGTCAGCAGCGGCACGGGTCGACAGGGAAGGCGGGACACTGGCGGACTCTGCTCCCCACTCCAGCCCAGCCAGCAAAGGCTGGAGGAGAGATGGTTGCCGCTCCGCCGAGCGCTCATGAGGGCGGCAGGCAGGAGCGCGCTGAGGGCTGGCGCACGCGTCCCCAGCCCATGGAAGGGTAATCAGTGTCAGGCTGACAGGTCCTGGGGAGCGGTTGCAGGGCAAGAGCTGGCTGCAGCAGTGGCCGGTGATGGCGATTAGAGGCAGCGCGGAGCTGTTTGCCAAGCCCAGGACCGAGGAGCCGCCCGCCTTCTTCTCTTCTCGCTGGCTTCATCTCCCCGCATTGCCAGCGCTTCGCGCCCTCCCGCGCCCAGGTCCGCGGAGGCAGAGGCCACCCATCGAGACCTCTGGCTCCGCGCACCTCCACGCCAGGCTCTGGGCGCCTGGGCCAGCGGCTCGGCTTCCGCATCACCTTTCCTGGGCTCGGCAAGCTTTGCAGAGATCTGCTGGGGTCTTCAACGGGGAGGTGGGGTTCCCTAGAGGGCAAAGAAGGCTGTAGGGGTTGGGCTAGGAAGGTGGGGGTGGGAGAGATCTGCTTGCTGCCTGGCAACAGAGACCCTTCTTTTTCTGGAAATTCAGAGCCAGAAGAAACCAGGGCCCAGCCCTGCTCTTTGGCAAAGGGAGCGTTTTTAGTCCCAGTTTCCTCCCTAGGTGGTTGGCTGAGTGTGTGTGTGTGTGTGTGTGTGTGTGAGAGAGAGAGAGAGAGAAAGAGAGAGAGAGAGAGAGAGACAGACAGACAGACAGACAGACAGAGACAGACAGACACAGAGACCGAGAGAGAGAGAGAGAGAGAGAGAGAGAGAGAGAGAGAGAGAGAGAGATGGGAAGAGGCAGACTAAGGCCTTAGGGCTCTGGTTGGAAGGCCAGACCATGGCCTCCTCTCTCCTGTTCTCTTTTCCCTTCTTGCCAATCACCCGCTGGCCAACCTATTTCCAGGGACCCACATTGTGCCCAGGTAGTGCAGCCCCAGTCACTCACCAGCCCAAGGGCTGCCTGAGCATGCTGGGAGCAACAGAAGGCAGAGAGAGAATTAAGGACCCATGAGGGGCTGCACACAGGAGGTGCTGGGAAAACACGCAAGGGTGCTGGTGCACATATTAGCACCAGCCTTTGGTCCCCTGGTTGCTGCAGGTGGGGATTCAGAGCAGCAGACCATCAGCCCAGAAGACAGAGGTCGAGGTCCAGGCAGCCCTCAGGTTGGCTGGGCTGGCGGGAGGCAGCCAGTGCGTCTGAGGGCTCAGACAATGGAGGCCGTTGAAGGGCTGCTCTTTGGAGCTGCTGCCAAACTCATCTCAGGCCGGCAGCCTCGTGCCTTTCCTTTAGCCTCAGTCCACTTGCTGGCTCTGTCCTTCACAGGAGGCCCACCGCTCCGCTCCTGGGCTGTGGATTAACCCCTGAAAACTGAGTTGTGTTTGCAAAGCTCTCTCTGAAGCCAGAGGGAGCCGCTAGTGTCTCCCGTTCCTGCTATGTGCTGGCCAGGGGGATCCGTGAGGCCAGATAGGGCTGGCAGTGGCTCAGCCTCTGGCCCCAGATACATGCTTGGGCCTGGGAATCCGCCAGAGACCGTTGCTCACGTGGCCCAGCCTGTCAGTCCAGCTCTCCCCGCCGGCAGGGCACAGTCACTGAGGTCTTTTCCCACAAGCTCAGTCCCACTCAGTCAGGAAGGCTGCCTTCACCAGCCTGGGAGGCCTCTAAGCTCCTCCTGGTGCGACAGGGGGGATGCTGCCCTCAGAGGGGGGATGCTGCACTCAGTTGTCTGCTGCACTCAGTTGTCTGCCCACAAACTCAGGGTCCAGTCTGTTTGCAGCAAACATCCTTCGCTTAATCAGGACAGAAGAGGTCCCATTCACACTCACACTCGTGGGCCTCTGCCTTAGTTTCCTAGTTAGCACTCCAGCCCCAGAGCTGCAGTCTCACCCTACTGAGGGGCTAGGCTCCTCTGTGGCCCTTTCCCACCCCCATCTCAGGCAGCTGAGCATGTTCCTCTTGGCTTCCTGATGCCACTGAGTTTGTGCTTTGCTGAGGTGTATTGTTCAGAGCCGTGGCCACAGTGTCTATCTGCCTTTGAAGGTCTTGTTGTCAGACTCCTCTAGTATTCTTTACCGTCCTTTCCCCAGGTACCAACTACACCCTGAGCCAAGCCCAGCCTCGACTCCACTAGCTCAGTCTACCTCCTGTAGCTTGTCAGGCTTCCTATGCTGTCTCTGTGTCTATTCTGGCTTGAGAGAGAATAAAGGACAACAGTGAGGTTTGCTATGCCTTCTACTGAAGTGTTTTACATATGGCCTTTTGGATCCTAACTGACCACCCCCCCCAGGAGGGGGCTGGATACTTCCAGTTTCTTAGCTGTCATAGATGGGACTCTTCTTTGAGAAAGTGGGGATGATTATGAGTGAGATCTAGGATTGGTGTCTCACTTAATTGGGTGTTTTCTTTGAGCCAGATGCTGTTCTAGGCAACGAGGATAATAAAAAGTAGAAGCTAAGGACCCACCTGCTCCCAGGGATCGCCTTGGTGGTGGGGAATCAAGGAAAGAGCTTGAGATACAACATAAGAGGAACTATAACAGAGGCAGATGCCCGAAGAGGGGGCTTCAAGGAACATCTCATCTTGGTCTTTGTTGAGTCTATTAGTCTCTGCCAGTCTCACTGGGGTAGATGACATGGTCAAGGAATGGGGAGGGAAGAACTGAGGTGGACACAAGGAGCCAGGGTGAGTCTGGAAGCACTCAGGATCATGCAGGATGTGGAGGAGAATAGGACTCAGTCTTTGATCTCCTGGAGCTCAGTTGCAATGAAAGTGACAGAGTCGCCTAGTAGTAGCTCTAGAGGAAAGCAGCTGGAAAAAAGTGCTTTAATGGATACAATCAATGTATTACTAACATATGGAGAGGGTACTTGGTGGAAAAGTTGTGGGGGGGGGACTTCTTGGAGCTTCCCTTGACTGTATCTCTTTATTATGCATTCCTATCAAATAGCCCTTACGTTGCCCATGGGATAAGGTGGGAAGTTATTATTTGGATGGAATGGACATTTGTATGTTGAGATACCAAACTTCCTCCCTGGCCACTTTTGTTTTTGTATTGATGGTATTAATTTCTTTTAGAGAAATATCTTCCACGCAATTCTCAGAGCGTTCAGTCCTCATTCTTTCCCTCTAGGTGGAGTTTGAAACTCAGGGGTAAAACAGTCATCACATTCTGAGCCTCAGGCTTGGTGAGTGGTGCAGGGATGGGCACATGACCAAACTGTTGCATGGAAACCAAAAGGTCATAGATGGATCAAAGGAAGGATCACGTTAAGCTGAACTTGGTGAACCTTGAGTTTGTTGGGGTTCCTTGCGGGGGTGTGGGTGACTCAGACAGCCTTTACCTGTAGCTCCACCAAGGGGAAGAATCCCTCCAAGTAGCTCCTACAGAGACATCCTAAAGTTGTACCACTGTGGAGTCCCTCCCTCAGCTAGCCTTTTCTCTTATATAACTTAGCATCCCATGCATTTGGGGCAGGAGGGGCTGGTGATTGGCACCTCAAAGGAGAGTCTTGTGGGGGGTCCTTCAGGGTAATAATAATAACAATAATGATGTTGTTGTTGGGTGCTGTCAAGTCCAACTCATAGTGACCCTCATAGGGTTTTTAATGACTGATTGTTTCGGGATTGCCTCAGGAGTGGGTTGCCACATCCCTCTCCCATTTTGGCAGTGCTGGGAATCAAACTCGGGACCTCAGAGACTGCAGAGTGGCACTCTACCAACTGAGCTAAATCCCAGCAATAATAGCGATAGAGTCTCAAGAAAAGAAGTTTCAATAAAATGACGAGTTCCTCTTCTAGAGCCTCAGCTCTCTTCTTCCTGTTGCTTCTGGTGTGGCTGTTATCCCTCCCAAGACATGGGAAGAGGCAGGATTCATCCCGGAGCTAGGTGCACAAATTTTGTGCGTGGATTTGTAGCTCTGTTTGCAAGATATACTGTAGATATTTCTGCGAGACACCAGTGTCAAAAGATATGAGGTCACCCCAGCAGGGTGAGGGGTGAAGCATCAGGATTCCAAGATGCCCAGAGTCACCACGCCAGCTTGCTGAGCCTCATGTGATGTCTGGTTGGCGTAGCAGAGTTTGTAGTTCAGCTGTTGTCCCGCCTTGTCCATGCCGGGGGATGCTCCGGGCAGGGGAGAGTTAATGACCAGCCTCCCTCAGAAAAGAAAAAAGCTCCAATAACAAAACCCAACAGCACAGCACGGAGAGAAGAGCCGCAAGTTCCCAGCCACAGAAGCTTAAAAAGGAACCCACCCACAGCTCCTGCTACAAATGCTTTTAGCCACACGTTAAATCTTCCTTCTAATGGCACCCCTGTTAAACGAGATATGTCACCCGACCTGAGGAGGCTGACTTGAAAGGCAAATCGTTGGAAGTGATTCCACACGTTATTAGTGAGAGCTGCTCTCACATTTCCGGCAAAAATAATGGAGCTGAGGTCTGAAGAAATGACTAATACCTCCTCATTACTGACCCGGGGTCGGGCATTACGCTGTAATCCCGGCCACTCCTCTGGCCCCTCACGCGTGTTTTTGCGTGCTTGTCCTCTGGGTGCTTTCGGCTCGACAGCTCGGTTCGTGTTAACCTGGGCCGCACAGCCTGTTGAAAGACAAGGCTTTCCTTCACAGGCCCGCTCTCCTCTCCAGGGTCAGGCAAACCAGCTGTGGCCATTCTGAGCAGAAATACCCCACCTGGATGATTGGGGTGGGTCCTCTGCCCCACCGAAGGGCATGCAAGAATCTGTCCTTTTCCTGATTTTGTCCAGCGCTCTGTCATCTGTAATAGCCTTTCTGGGCATTTTGTAGGCCTTCCTTTTGGGAAATTCTCTGTTTAATCTTAAGCTCTCTTGTTAAAATGT
This sequence comes from Pedetes capensis, assembly GCA_007922755.1. NCBI lineage: Eukaryota > Metazoa > Chordata > Mammalia > Rodentia > Pedetidae > Pedetes > Pedetes capensis. Next base: position 137,483 of record VMDO01002242.1, read on the forward strand.
TAGCCCGAATCTCCCTTTTTCTTCTTCAGTAGAGCAGAAAGATGTTAGACTTATGGACTTTAAAGAAAGAATTTGACCTTTGCCAACATTTGTCAAGGGCTGAGTGTGCCAATCACTATGACTGGTGCCTTACTTTTTTTTTTTTTTTCTTCATTACTTGGGGGTCAAACCCAAGACATTGCAGTTACTTTGCAAGTGCTCTACCATTGAGCTGCACCCCCAGCCTATTTTTTATTTTTTTATTTTGAGACAATGTCTCCCGAAGTTATGCAGACTGCCTCTGGCCTTGAACTTTGATCCTCCTGCCTCAACGTCCTGAGTCGCTGGGATTACAGGTGTGCACCATGATGCCCAGCTTGGTGCCTTACTTTTATGAGCCCCTCTAGTACCACAATGGGTTCGGTCATGGCTTGGGTCACTGGTGACCTTGGTGTTGATATATCTAGTGAACCATTTTCATTGGCATTTCCCTTGAGTCTAGTGATATTCCACCTGCTGGACCATGCTCCCTGGTTGAAATACCTTCCTCCCATCTACTGTGATACTACACACTGTAGATCCCCTCCTTCTCTCTGGTGACTTCTCTAGGCTCCTTTGTAGGCTCCTATGCTCTGCTGCCTGACATCTATACACTGGAAGTCCTCAAGACCTGATCCTCATTTCTTCTAATTCTATATCCCCTCCAAAGGTGGTCTTCCCTATGTGACCGGCGTCAAATACCATCCACCTGCTAACGGCTCCCTCTTTTATCTTGGATCCAGACCCCTCCTAGACATCACAGAGCTGTCTTTCCAACAGTGTACCTGGAATCTCCACTCTGCTGTCTCAAAGCTGCCTCTAACTCAACATTTGCAAAATGGAATCCACTGTTTCCACTCTCAATCTTGGCCGCCTTCCACTACTTTTCTCCCCATGTACAGAAAGGCTGTACTTCATTTGTCTAAGCCAGAAACCTGGAGGGTTCCCATTTTTTTCTCCCCTTATTCCAACTGATCACCAACTTTCTGCTGATATTACTTCATAATGATTTCTTGGATCTCTTCCTTAGCCTTCCATCTCTGACATCATCAAAGGCCAAAGTGCCATCATCTTGTGCTGGTGACAGCTCCCTCTCTCACCTTGCAGTTGCTGCCTCCACCAGTTCTCCACACTGCAGAGGGCTCTTTGCTCAATTCACACCTGGCCATAGTGGATTTCCTGACTCTGCATTGGTTTTCCAATGCCCTAGCTCAGTGGGTAGAGCGCTGCTCCACACTTTCTGAAGACCTACGTTCATTCCGCAGCACTGCATAAATAGGAGAAGGATGTGGCAGTTCACTCCAGAAAAAAAAAAAAAAATCCTGAAACAATCAGTCATTGAAAACTTTATAAGGGTCGCTACAAGTTGGACCTGACTCCTGACTCGATGGCATCTAATAACAACTAACAATCCCCTCCAAGGTCCTACATGCTGTGGCCCTGCCATTTCCTTGGCCTCTTCTTACATTATCATTCCTTCACTTTCTGAGTTCCAGCCTGTGGCTTTCTCCTGGTTCCTTCAACCACACTCTGCTTCCCTCAGGATTTTTGTGTATTTTTCTGAAATATGGTTCTTCCCGTCCCCTTTGCTAAATTAACCTTCGAGTCACCATCCAGCTCACGAGTGGCACAGCCTCTTGGCATCAACTTTCCCTGATCTCTCAGATCGGATGAAGCTTGTATGCTGCGAGGTTGGCTTTCTGCCAGTGTTTAGAGCAGTGTTGGTCCCCAGTGTCACCGCGTACTGTTTGTTGGATGAACTACTCTTTTGTTATACACTCAAGCATTGCCCTTGAGGGCTGGTCCTCAGATGCTCCCGTGATGCCCCTATTTTCTTGGCTAGAAGGCAGAAGAGGTTCCTCTCTCAGCTGTCAAACCACGGCTCCAGTTGAGTCTCGCATTTCTAGCCCCAATTTTGCCCTTCGGGCCAGGGGTCCCTCTGGGGTTTTCCCGGTTGCCTTGGCTCTCTTCTAGACTTTTCATAGCTGGTCTCTGCAAGGGTACCTAGCTTCCTCATTGCAGACTTCCAGGACTGTCCTATGGGTAAAGGAAGGCTCAAGAGGTCCTCCCACCGTGGAGAAGAAGGGGGCAGGTGTGACACCTGCTGCTGAGATTGCATTTTGCCGTCTCTGATTTCTCCAGAAGGACGAGGTAGGGAATGCCTCTGTGTCTCCTGCCTCTTCATCAGGCAGATGAGAAGTTCAGATGTCACCAGAACAATGGGCCACACACACTTCTCAGGTTCCCCTGTGTCCCTACCCTGGATCTGCTGGCCACGGGGGTCCTCAAATGACTATGCTGCCTGCCAGATTCTCTTTTATGGCAAATTCCCCACACTTTTTGTAAGATCTGCCCTGATTTATCTTTTCTCTTTAGAGCACTTACCTTTCTCGTACATAAATATTGGGCAGTGGGATGGAGCTTGTGTTCTGTGCACAGAAGTGGTGACAAACCATGGCAGCAGGTTTATTTTTAAATAAAAATTGGAAAGTTATGAGGCTCCTGAGGTTTTCTGCATTTTATTTTTCATTCAACAAGGAAAAAAAGGAAAAGGAGAAAAAAGGATGGGAGAAAATATAGCTTGTGTTTCTGCCTCCATTTTTCATGGCTCCCCATTTTCCTGCTCTCCTTCCCTGGTGTTCGGCACCTCTGTAAAGCAAGGGAAGGAGTGATTACTTCTAAGAAGGAAGTGGGGGATCTGTTCAAGCCAAGCATTAGGCAGGCAGCCCCTGAGCAAGTCGCATGCATGGTAAAATATTACCTTAATAACATACTCACACAGAGCCATGTGTAAATGGTAACAGCTGCTTTTGTGATGACCGTGTTATAAATGATTGCAGCTCTGATCATTAATAATGCATTTGAACAATAACAACTCAATTCGAAGGAAGAAGGACGGCCTTTCATTTTTTTTCCTGGCATGCAAATTCACTCTTACAGTTGTGTGAAGCGACTGGGCCCTGTGATCGAGGGCCCACGTTGGGCCTTCAGAGATGGGGAGCCTTTCAGTTTGTATTGGCCCCAAGACAGGCAAAGTGTTGCATCTGGTGTCCACCCCAGAGCTTTTCCTGCAGGCTATGTTGACCTTTCAGCTAGCCTGCACCCTCCAATCCCTTCTTTCTATCTGGCCTAAAGCATCAGAAGCCTGACACTCTGATGGTAATTTTAGGGTGGGTTCCCATGAGATGTCAGGATCCTGGACATTTCCCAGTAGTTGGCATTGCTCAGTGCCAGGGTTATTTTTCTTAAATGTGTCTGAGGTTACTATCCTGCTTGAAGGACAAGGTCCCAACTCTTTAGGACACCATGTTAGGAATCTTCATAGCCTACCCCCAAACATCATTTACTCTATCTGATCTTTCTGACTCTGCTTTCTCTCAGAATTGCCGATCTGAGGACTCATTTTCCACACTAATTTCTCTCCTCAAAATAAAAGAAAACAATGATTTGAAAACATTTACACATTTAAAGGGTCACAAATTAATTTTATTTATTTATAACCTGCTGTCTTCTTTAAAAAAGAGTTTAAAACCATTTGCAAAGATGCAATATCTCTTATTGTTCCCATTCGATACTTTCTGTTCTTTACTGGTGTTGCAAATTTCTCCGGGTTGCAAAAGTATATTCCCTTATTTATTGCCTATGGTATACTAAAAGTGGAGGATAATTTATCTTAATCCGTGAAAGAAGTTCTATTTTGGAGGCAGACCCCATAATGGTCTCAACACTCTGAAGCCTAAATAAATCAAATATGTTTTCAAAACCTTGTGGAAGAAGAAGGGGGGGGAAAAAAAGCCTATGTTGTTCCTTTGTCCTGCTTGTGGAACTCCTATTCACCCTTCAAAATCCTGGTTAAAAAGGCCCCTTTTCTCTATTTCCCCAGGACAGAGTTCATCACTCCATCCCGTGAGCCTGTCTGTATTGTAGCATTTTTTTTTTTTTTGTACATGCTTCACCAGTAGCATTACTCATACCACACACTGTAATGCTTTCTTCAAATATTGATTTCCTCCTTGGGCTTTGAGCTCTTTAAGGACAATAAATGTGTGTTAGTATTCTTTATATCTCCATTCCCCAGCACAGTGCTCAGAAATCATTAAATATTCAATAAGTGTTAAATGAGTAAGTGAAGAAGCACCCAATAAACACCTTGCTATTTTCTTATGTTTGATGATATTGCAGGTCCCTGGATCCTGAACTGACAGAGCCTGCCATGAAGGCCAGTTGCTGCCCACTGGCCTTGACCCCTGCAGCACTATCATCTCAAGTTGTGTCATCCTGAAGGAGCTTGGCATTTACTGGTCTCAGGGGGAATGCAGCCCCCCGGCCTAGCCATTTTCCATGCCTACCCTTTGGAAGCAAAACTTTCTCCTACAACCACTTAGCCCATCCATCTCCATCTATCCTCTGGTTCTTACGCTTCTCGGTTTATATCCATGCTGGGAAGGGCCTTGATATTGCCAAACATAAGCGCCTAGGCAAGTTATAGGTAGCCCGTGTTATTCAGTTCATTCAGCGTGAGGTCACGTGCAGGGCAAACATCTGTGTCTGGTTACGGTTCCCCTTCTCCTTTCCTCTTGCTTTCAACCTCTAATTCTGGCTTGACGCTGGCTCCTTGACCACTGGAGGGTAGGTAGACTCCTTTCTCTCTAGGTCTGTAAGTTCATTCTTCCACGCAGCCATCGGAACACCACGGAGGTCCTTCTGCATTGAGGCCTCAGAGGGGCCGTCAGACCCTTTCGTCTCCGGGTTTCCTTCTCTGAAACCGGCTGCGTTTTAACTACTTCTTCCTGCTCTAAAAGCTTTCTTTGCTTTCTGCCTTTTATGACCACACTCTAAAACCACTCTCATCTCTTCCTGTTCCAAAACTTCATCATCCTTTCTGAATGCATGTTTTCTCTAGAAGCCATATTTTTTTTCTTTTTACAACTCTGACCTCAGAACATCACTTACGCTATCTGATCTTTCTGACCCTGCTTTCTCTCTGAATTGCTGATCTGAGGGCTCATTTTCCACGCTAATTTCTCTCTCCAAAATAAAAGAAAACAATGATTCAAAAACGTTTGCACATTTAAAGGGTCACAAATTAATTTTATTTATTACCTGCTGCCTTTTTTAAAAAAGGGTTTAAAACCATTTGCAAAGATGCAAACCCCATGACAAAAGAAAGTAAACCAAAAATACATTTAAAACAACAACAACAAGCAAAACCAGGCAAATAGGACTAGGAGGTGGCGATGGTACCATGGGTGCAGTGAGCATGCACTGTGGCCATCATGGAATCCTAGCTACCTGCTAGAAGTAGCCATAGGTTTCATTAGGGACCATTCACTGTTAACCAAAGAGAGAAATGAGATCAGCTACAGAGTTCAGTATGCAGGAGATGAAAATAAACATACACTGCTCATGAAAATGGCAACTTTTTGTAGTGCCAAGCCTAGAGCAGAATCTCTGCTCTGAGCCTTGAGCGAGGCTCTCCTAACAGCAGTCTCCCCAGAATTCTTAGACTAAACACTAATGAGTGTTCTCTGTATACACATCTTCCTAATTAGAACACTTTAGCAAGTTTAACTTCTTGGGAATGACGGGAGGATATTCAAGTTTACATTTAGCGATCATGGGGCTTCCTTTCAACTTGAGTTTCTAGGTGAGCTGATGGTCATGAAGCCATGAAGGTTTCCTGCACTCGGGGAACTTATATTCTCATCCGACAGCTGCTCTCAGGTCTGAGTGCACAACGCCATCACCTGGAATACCTGCGTGCATGCAGGAAGTATAGCTCTCTGGGCAGAGCTCCAGAATCTGATTTTTTTTCCCGGTGGGGGCTGAAGCCAGGACTTCACACAAGCCAGGCAAGTGCTCTACCATTGAGCTGCACACCAAGCCCCCTTTTAAAAATCTTTTTATTTTGAGACAGGATCTTGCTAAGTAGCATAGGCTGCCTCTGGCCTCAGACTCTTCATCCTCCTTTAGTCTCTGGAGTCGCTGGGATTATAGGCGTGTGCCACAGCGCCAGGCTCCAAGCCTGATTTTAAACAAGTACCCCCAGGACCCTGAGGCAAGTGTTCCAGGTAAGAACTATTGTGATGGGGATTCTTAGCGTGGGCCATGGATCCACAACACAAAGCGTCATTGCTAGGTATCACACAAATGCCCCAAAGAAAGGATTACAGGAGTCTAAAGTGATAGGAATCGTTCCTGGTGGGCATATTGAGAGAAGATAGCGGTAGTGTTTGTAGTGTTTGAGTTGAGCTCTGGGACATGAGTATGAGCAGACACTGGATAAACCGGAGCCTTTCCTTGCAGAGGAAATAGACTAGGCAAAAGCTCAGATATAGAAAAATGCAGTGCTTATCTGGGCGTGGTGGCACATGCCTGCAATCCCAGTGACTCAGGAGGCTGAGGCAGGAGGATTGCAAGTTCAAGGCCAGAGGCAGCCTGTGTAACTTAGCAAGACACTGTCTCAAAATAAAATGTACAATTTGGGCTGAGAGTGGAGCTCAGTAATGAAGTGTGAGAACCTAGGTTCAACCCCCTTGTATTGAAGGAAAAAAAAAAAGAAAAAGAAAAAGGAAAAAAAAAGGAGAAAAGAGAAGCACAGTTTTTGTTCCAGAAAATCAAAAGCAAACAGATCAGATTGTTCGCACTATAAAGTTTATGTAGAAGAAAGAGTAGACAATAAGGCCAGAACGATAGGTTGGAGACAAATTATAGAGGGGTCTGAATACCAGATGGATGAGTGTGAGCTCTCCCCCATAGGCAATGGGGAGACACTGAAGGCTTTAGAGCCCCAGGATGGTCTGATTAAAGTTTTAGTTGAGGAAGATTAATTTGTGGTTTATGGAATGGACTCAAGGATGGCAAGACTGTAGAGTCCAGTACATAAAGGATACCTTATAAATATGTGTTGCATATAATGTTTGCTGGGATTTAGCTCAGTTGGTAGAGCGCTGAGCTGCAGTCTCTGAGGTCCCAAGTTCAATTCGCAGCACCGCAAAAATGGGAGAAGGGCCTGGCAATCCACTCCCAAGGCAATCCCGAAACAGTCAGCCATTGAAAACCCTATGAGGGTCGCAATGAGTGGGATACCGACTTGATGGCACCTAACAACAACAACATAAATATGTGTTGCATACAATGTTTGAATAGATCAAAGAAGAGGCAAAAGTCTAGATGCAAGATAATAAAGGCTGTACGGAAGTAACAAGGAGGAATAAAGAGCAGGGGAAGAATGTTTGTGACACCAATAACGAAGACATTATAGACCAATATGGCCTGCTATGGAAGAGGAAGGAAAGAAAGTGTCCTCATTTGCTCTGAAGTTTGGACCCTGAGCTAGCAGGGCAGACATGGGTTCATCGCTGTACCACGGTCAGAAGATGCCACGGATGTGATAAGGTGATGAATCATTAGGAGCATGAGTTGGAGCTTGCAAGAGGGATTGGTGCTGACAGGTCTTGTCCGGGAGGGAGGGGCTTCTGTAGAGATAGCACTGGGGTGCACTGTGGGACACCTTGCCTAGGATCTCCAGCAATGTCCACCCTGCAGTGCTGGAGGAGAAAAGAGTGGCAGAGAAATGTATGAACTGAGTTAGGACAAGGGCTGGGATTGAAGGAAGAGGGGCGTTTAAAGAAGGCGGGCCTGAGAACAGGGCTCTGGCCTATAGACATGTTGGGGGACACCAGAGCAGAGGGCACACTGCAGACTCTGTGAGCACATTTTCCCTGCTACCCTTGGAGAGTGTTGTGGTTTGGGTGAGAGACCCCCAGAGGTCTATGTTGTAAAGTTTGGTCCCAGGGTGATGCTATTCGGAGGTCCCTAGATCACTAGAGTCATGCCATTGAAAGGGATTGTGGGACTCTGGCCACTTCTTGTCTCATTTCTGCTGACTAGCTCATGAGGTGACCAGTTGATCTATCACACACTCCTGCCATGATGTGGTGCCTTGCCAGAGGCCCAAGGCAATGGGGCCCCTTGATCTTGGACTGGAACATCTGAAAATGTGAGTCCAAATAACCCTTTTTATAAGTTAATTGCCTCAGGCATTTTGTTATAGTGATGGAAAGCTGACCAATACAATGAACAGTCCTGCTCTTTTTTCACTTCCATTTACCAGGTGCTCTATTGGACCGGAGTCCTCAACCTACATGCATATTTTTTTTGGAATTTTTCTTTTTTATTCCCCCTAACTCTACCTGTTCTTTCCATTGCCAGCACCTGGGCTACACCTTGCTGTTTTCTCCCTCTCTTCCATGTGGCAGGAAGAGACACTTAAGAGCTAATTGGCCTTTGGTAAAACATCAATGACCATGAAATTCCATCATACAAATAAAGGAGACAGAGAGCCCAGAGTCAGTTTCTTCTAGGCCTGCTGCCTGCTGTCCTCCTGGCTTGCTTCCCTTTGTGTCCATGCCCTGAGTTCAATGCCAACTTATACAGTTTGTTTTGTATCTGAGAGTTGTCTCTATAGTTACCTTCTATATTTATCAGGACTATTTAGTTGCAGGTAACAGAAACTCACTTTGAATTATCTTTTGCAAAAGAAAAAAGAAAAAACAAATCTGCCCATGCCCATGACACTGTATTAAGGGACTCAGATGATGCCATCAGGATTTCATCTCCGTGTGTGCATACTCTGTACACTTCTTCTGGGTGTTACTGTTCCCTTCTGCAGAGAGGCCTTCTCTAGGTGGTGGTGGTGGTGTTGTTAGATGCTGTTGAGTTGGTGTCCGACTCATAGCAACCCTACATACAACAGGTGAAACACTATTTTCATGCTTCTCTACTATTCATAGGATTTTCAATAGCTGATTGCTTTTGGGAGTGGGTTACTGAGTCCTTCTCCCAAGCCTGCAGCACCTGGTGTTCTCAGGTGGTCTCCCATCCAAGTACTAACCAGTCTGACCCAGCTTAGCTTCCGAGATCTGATGGGATCAGAGAAGCCACAGTGGTACAGCTGCAGGCTCTCTAGGTGCCAGGGAAGGTATATGTCTGTAGCCTCATCCCATCACACTCAGGCAAGAAAAAAATCTCAGAGAAGAACAGGGATTGGCCAGACACAGTTTTGCGCTCATCCTTGGCCCCATTACTGAGGCCAGCAGCATGAAGAACAATGATTGACTGGACCTGAATGGCATGCCTCCTGCTGCTGCCAGGGATGATTGTCATCTTGTGAGACACCCATGATTGACATGACACAGGAGCAATTCTTTAAAGAAAGGAGGAAAGAGGGTAGTTGATAGTAGTTGGGGGTTAATTCAAAGTCATTGATGTCCAGCCACACTCTACCTGCGTGGCAAACAACTTCTCTGTCACCCTAGCCAGACTGTGCCTGTGATCTCACTCACATACTCCTCTCTGTCCCAAATTAGTGGGCTGAGAGGCGAAGTGGAATCTGAGCTGAGAGGCTTTCCTCTCTCTCTCTCTCTCTCTCTCTCTCTCTCTCTCTCTCTCTCTCTCTCTCTCTGGGTTGGCTTTGTGACAGCCATCACCAGCCTGTGCGGGTGTCTCCTGATTTCCAGAGGCCCCAGGCTGGGTGGCAGGGGAGGCTCACAGCAGGACAGTGATGAGTTGGCTGAGGCATGTGGGAGGAGAAGTGCCATCCTGGGCTGCCAAGCCAGGTGAGATGAAGGGGCACTGAGGCAGGGGCCCGAGGGCAGGCTGCCCACTCACTGCCTGGATCTGGCAGGGAGGCCCGTGTTGACTTGCTCTGTGACCCTCGGCTACAGACTTAATTACTCAGGACTGCTTCCCCTCACTCTCTCATCTGCCAAGCAGGCAGCACGACAGGGCTGAGCTAGCAGAGGGGAGATGCTAACACGAAACTCCATGCTGTGGAACATGGCTCTCAGGCCATGCGGTACCAGCACAGCCTTGGCCACCCCGACCTTCTCTACAGAGAGCAGGACTCTCAAGATCTCTCACTCAGGATTTCCTGCTTTTAACCTCGATCCCTACTGCTCCTGCAGTAGAGCTGGGAAACGAATGACCCTTTCCACGCTAATGGTGGAGAGAGGGTGGGTGGGTGCGAGGTGTCCCGGGTGCTTGCTTGCCTTGGCTTCAGAGCTGAGGTTTCTAGTGCCACAGTCTCCAGGGTCAGTTCTAGGAGCAGCTATGCAATGCTTCCACACCACAGATCAGCCAGATTACATGTCCGACAGGTGGGTGAGACAGGTATACAGCAAATACAAATGGTGGATTTCCCTGCAACAAGACAGATTTCAGTTTTCACATGATGCCCTGGCAAGCACTAGAATCGTAGATACCAAACCATGAGGGAAAGAAAACAAATGCACCTGCCAGGACATGGGCTGTGGAGAGAATGAATGGTAGGTCTGGGAGGGGGCCTGCATTTCCAACAGGCAGCTGCGGTGATTCTAGTTGAGGGAAGACAGCGGGTCTCTGGCCCCTTCGCTTGTGTGTGATTGCAATAGCTTAACCTTTCTCTGCTTCGCACATTGGGGGCCTAGGTAAGAATTAGAAGAAAAGGTCTCATGGTTTAAAACTGCCCAATGAAACAATCTAATCCCCTGGGTAAATTTAGTGTGCAGGCTTCTTAGCTTCACATTTAAGGCGGTCCACTATCCAATCTTCTCAATGAAGTTTTAGCCACAGGCTAGTGGGTATGTCTACCACATGCTTCCCACACCCGCATCTCTCTGCACACTGTTACTCCCATGGGGAAAGGGATCCTTTTCTCCCCCTGCCCTTCCAAAACTTCTCTATCCCTCAGCGTGCTTATGGAGGCCTCCCCTTGCATGAAGCCTTGCAGGACGATGCCTAAAAGCCAGGGCTGCTGGAAGCGGGGCAGGGGACACTGGGGAGTAGGACAGGCAGAGGATGTGCTCCAGAGCACTTTCTTCCATTCTATTCTACTTGTAGGAAGTGTGCTGCGCTATCTCCACAGGGTGGGGGTTTGGAGTGTGACCCAGCACCTCAGGGGAAATCATGTACGCAAGGTGCAGGGAGACCGGAAGTCACGTGGTAGGAAGCCACCTCCCTACCCTACACCCTGTCCCATGCTCTGTCCTGCTATATAAGGACCTCAGGACAGCCCCAGACCAGACCACGGGTGGCAAATGTTGGCCCAGTCAACCCCTCAAGAAGGCAGAGCAGAGGAAGCGGCCTCAGCTTTACGCCCCGCTACTTCTCCCGCCTGCAGCCATAGCACTATGGCATCCAATCCTGTCAGATCTCGGTAGCTAAGCAGGGTCAGGTTAGTACTTGGATGGGAGACTGCCTGGGAACACCAGGTGCTGAAGGCTTGGGAGAAGGACCTGGCAACCCACTCCCAAAAATAAATCTGCCACTGAACCCCTATGAATAGCAGAGAAGCACTGACAATAGTATTTCACCTGTTGTACATAGGGTCGCTATGAGTTGGATACCGACTTGAGGGCACCTAACAACAACAACAACAACAACTCCTCCCCAGCACAGGCCCTGCACTCTGGCTTTTTGTCAACAGTCTGGAAATGCTAGGCTTGGTTCTGGTGAGTGAGGACAGAGGGACCCAGCCAGCGCCAAAGCCTGGAAAATCTCCATGTGGTCTCCTCAAGTTGTGGGAGGATGTGCGAGGGGGGAGCGGGGAGCGCAGAGCTGTCTCATCCCTAGAGCTGTCAGCCAGACCAGAACGGGCATTCATTCTCAGAATAAATAATCAACTCAAAAAATGTACCAAATTCATTTTCAAATTGGCTTGTCAGACTTACGTTTGCCCAGGACACATTGGTTGAATAAAATGTATCTTGGGGAGCAAGGTGAGCCAGCCTGTCTCATTCCCTTAGGGACATCTTATAAATAAGGGCCATTCTTGAGGCCGGAAGCAGAGAATTCCCCAGCACAGATTGAATTCTGGCTTTGTCTTAATGAACGTCAATATTTATTACCAAAGGCGTTGCGCACCTTGGAGTGATAGAGCATTTCCCCATTTCAGCTCGTGCCTGCTGTCTTCCCAGGTACCAAATGCTGTGTAATTGCTGCTCATAAACGCGGCAGACAATATTGCCAAGGAAACTCACTCCTGGCTGTAAATCTTCATCATCAAAACCAGCGGAGCTTTGCTTCTGCTTTGGACACAGCGTCCCGGAGGGCAGGGACGGCCCCAATTTTCTGGTTGTCCTGCTCTGCCAGGGAGACTCACAAACAACTTTTGGCCAAGGTGGAGGTGGCTCCTTCTGGGATGAGGATGGGGGTATCTGATAGCAAGGCCTGGAAAGGCTGAAAGAGACAAAGTTACAGCTCCCACCCCACCAAAGGGCTAGAAAGATCCCATAACTCATCACACCTTTGGGCGGTCCCTTAAGGTTAGCCAGTCCTGCCTTCTCTCTCTGCAGATGAGGAGGGTGAGGCTCAGAGGGAAGAGGGCTTTGTCAAGGTCACACAGCTCCCAGGCCTGTGCCCTTCACAGTTGACCACACCCCCTCCTGGGGATTGGGTAGTGAGCTCAGAAGGACGCCTTGAACTGGTTGCTGGATGCAAGACTGGGCAGCTTCCGGTTGGAGATATTCCTGCACTCATGGTAGGTTTGGGACTCCCTGGTCAATCGTCCTAGCTTCCTGGAGCCTGTGTAGACAGGTTGTTCTCTCCATCACATAAACCTATGACCTGCCCTCACTTTTCTGCAGAAATCTCTGGAAACCAACTCTAACCTCTGTCCCCCAGCTGAACATTCCTGGGAGCAGCAAACGCAGCTGGAGAATTTGTACAAGGAAATGGAGATTCACTCCACTTTTTCCTCACAGCAACGGATCCCATTTGTTCCTAGTAGGCTCTGAGTTCTGGGGTGTAGGTCTCCAAGAGGGGGTTGGAAAGAGCAAAGGACACTGTGAAATGCCTGAACGCAGGACCCAGGCTGGAATGGAGTTTAGCTTCCAGTTCAGCTTCCTTTCCTCCTGCCAACGTGCTAAGGACAGAGATGGCCCCGGGGCAGAGACACAAAATGCGTTTTCAAGAGTGATGTCATGTGGTTCTCAGACACCAGATCGCTCGGCAGAAACTGCCTGGCTGTTGTTATGGGAGTTATGCTGGCGAGAATTATAACTTTTGACAATGGACAGCTCATCTTGCACAGATGCGTCCTTCATAGGATCTGCCAGCAAGATTACAGCTGCATCCGAGGGCAATGGGGAGAAGAGTCAATAATTCTGGGGTTATTGATTGTAACCAGACCAATTCTTCTTTAATTTATATTTTATCCGCATCTTTTTTCAACCTATGTTTTTTAAAAAAAAAATCATCCTGACAAAAGCACCTGCTAGATCAAATGCGGTTGATTACATTTTTAAAAAATGATCGGAGTAATTTGCTGCCCTGGGAGAGTCTGGGTCAAGGCAGTCCCTGTCTAGAGACAGAAATGTCCACATGGAGCAGGGTGGGAGAAGAGGCAAAAAAGAGAAAGGAAGGCAGGGTGCCTAGGAGGCATTGAGCAAAGCAGGGGTCTTGGCCAGGACCCCCCTGGCTGACCCTGGGGCAAAGCCTCCTCTTTCTGAGGCTGAGGCCTGAAGAAAACTCATTAAAGATTCTGATTCCTTAGTACTTTGTCTTAGCGCATCCCAGAGGATGTATTGTCCTCTCTCAGATCTCACTTCTTCCAGATCTTTCCTGAGAAGGCAAATGGAAATACTAGGTGGGTTAGAGCAGGTGGCATGTGCTCACACGAGTGTGCAAACAGGCACACTCATACATACATAAATACTCAGACAAGTGCCCATGCCACATGTCTTCATTTCAGAATGCTTGTGCATAGGACATATGTGGGATTGCTGGATTGGACTGTATGGGGTGAAATGGTAGTTTGTAAGCCCTTAAAAGATTGATTATATGGTTTTAATGCCCTTTTGTCTCTAACCTACTGTGTAGCATGGCACGATGAAACCCATGGACATTGCTGAGTTTAAATGGTCACTCAAATCTCTCTCTCATGGGGAAGTGACCAGGGACTTCTCTAGGCACTGTTTCAATATCTGATTCAATTTCTAAACTGTCCAGTTGTTGCTCTTCCATATGTTTCTCTTACAGTCAGTGAGAACCCTGAGACTCTGTTTTCTGTTATCATTAACCATAAACTAGATCACTGCATTCCCAAGTTAAGAGGGAGAGGGAGGCTGAGATCACCTCTCATCTTCAGCAGGGTGTACTGAGTGCCCAAGAGATTACAATAACCTGCCCCAAGGGCAAGAACTTGTTTCGATTAGAATCAGAAGCACTCAATGCACACACAGTGCTTTCCTTTCTTTTGCTGTTTTTTTCCATGGGCAGGAGCAGGGCCACATCAGCTTTGTCTCTGATGGGCACTTGCCCTTCTTCCCAAACTTGCTAAGCTGCATTGCGGAAAGTTCTTCCTCCTCTTCCATATTTGGTTCTTGTTGGGTCCTAAGGCAGCAGGGGCTTGAAGAAGGCATAAGAGGCTAGATGTAGTTTACTCATCACCTACTAGTTCATTTTCTGGGGGCTAAGACCACGTTCCTCTGGCCATGTTGGTGCTGACATTCTCTGGGGTCAGGCTTTGAGGTGAGGTGAAGAAAGAAAGTAAATTCTCCTTTCATTGTGGATTTTTCTGGGCAGGTAAAAGTATTTCAAATAAATTCTGAGTTGTGTTTCTATATCTAGGAAGTGGGGGCAGAGCTGGGAATGGATAAGAGAAAGGGGTAATTTTTGGTTTTTATGCCAAGACTTGAGGTCCTGTGAGAACAAGGGGGATCACAAAGATGACCATGATCCGTGGCCTGACCTTGACCTTGACCTCTTTATCTGTCTCTTCGGCAGCCTCCCTGCCAACTCTTCTGGCCATTAGCCAGAGACTTGCACTGGCTTCTTTCTTCCTCTCTGTCATCTGTGAGATGATAACATTTACTGTGATGAAGCACGCTGGCCTCTGAGCTAGGGGCCTCAAGTTTGAATCTGAGCTCCTGAACTTGGTGGTTATGACTGTGGGCAAGTTGGTTATACCTTCTCGGAAACTCAGTTGTTTTATCTGTAAAATAGGGATAACGATGATACGTATTCCCTCTACCACACACCACCAATTATTTATGTATAACATGGGTATCCTTTGGAATGTGCCACATTCATAGAAGATAATTTTTTTAACAAAACATAAATTTTTATTTTAGAACTGATTAGGTTTACAGGAGAATTGTGAAGAGTTCAGAGAGTTCTCATTTGGCTGCTACTCGGTTAATTCTATTATTAACATCTTACATCAGTGGGGTACACTTGTTCCAATTAGTGAGCCAATACTGATAAATTATTATTAAGAAGTTCATGGTTTATTTAGGTTTCCTTACTTTTTACCTAATGTCCTTCTGTTCCAGGACTCCCTTTGGGTACCACAGCACTTTGAAATCTCAGATCTCCTTAAGGTCCTCTTAGCCATCACTGTTTCTTGATCTTTCCTTGCTTCTGATGACCTTTTCAGTTCTAAGGAGAATGGTCAAGTGTGGTGTAGAATGATCCCCCTCCCAATGTAATTCATCTGATGTCTTTCTCCTGATCACACTGTGCTTCTGGGTTTTGAGGGGACTACGGATGTAAGGGGAGATGGACCCAGCAACCCACTCCCCAAAATCAATCTGCCATTGAAAGCCCTATGAACAGAAGAGAAGCACCGACGATAGTGTTTCCCCTTTGTCCATGGGGTCACTATGAGTCAGATACTGACTCGATGGCACCTAACAACAACAACACAGGTGTAAGGTGCTAGTTTCATCTGATGATACCAAGGATACATCCCTTCAGAGATTTTATTAAATGTCCTGATAATATTTTAGGGTTGCACATTGTCATTAGAAAGAGCAGTGACCCCTGCTTTAGATGACCCCTGCTTTCTGGGTCACTGGGCCCGCTCTTGGCCCTGAAGCAAGAGTCTTAGGGATGTTTTCCCTGAAATGTAAGAGTCTCTTTCCTTTCTGTCACCTGGGTCTGACACTAATGAGCTGTTAATAACACGACCATTACCTATGCAAATGCAGGGAGCTGGGCTGGGGCGAAGGTGCCCGCAGTGGCAGCCAGCTCCCTTCTAGCGCTAAGTAATAAATCACGTAGCTATGGTTATTAACTCTCTCATCTTAGGTGCCCCGGGAGCTGACCCCCACAGGTCCCTGGCTTCTGGCTTAGTTATATCAACAGCCCATTTCTCAGGAGACTCGAAGGATGGGAGCCGTTAATTCACCTCAGATCAGCAATGGGGGCAGTATAACTAGGGCCACAATGAAGAGTCTAACTCTGTCTGACTTTGGACTCCTGTGTGTTCTCGAGCCAGTTACTTACTCTCTCAGTGTCTCGGCTTCTCTTCTGCACATTTCTAAATAACGGCTCTGTGACTTGGCTTCTCCCCTGGTCAAGTCATGGCCTTGAGAATGGTAGAGCAGAGGAAGGGTTCTAACCCGAACTGCTCTACGACTGTATGGTCTTATCCTTTATGTGACAGGCTGATAGACTGGAATGTGTGTCCCCAGGAAAGGTTGGAGAGGGAGTGATGACAAAGGCACCTGTGCAGAACAGCAGGGGGCTGCTGGGTCCCTGGCTGCTCGTTCCCAGTCTTACCTCCTGTAGGAGACGTGGGGGGAGTCTCCTGCCGCACAGAGCGTGGGGGAAGAGGGTTTCTGACATCCCAGAGCACTCTTGTTGTCTGTCGTGGAAGTGATCACCTTTTCAAACCCAGGTGAGGCTGAGAGAGCCTCTTCCAGCTGCCACAGCAAGCGACATGCAACGTGCTTTCCCCCATACTCCCTTGCGGGTCTCCCACCCCAGCAGCCTACAATGACCAAATGGTTTTCAGTTCCCTTCTGCATGCAAATTGTTAGGGCATGGGTGAGTCATCTCTTTGGGAGCTGAGACTTTGGGTGGCCACCCAGCTGAGAATGGCTCTCACTCCATTGGCACCAGCTCTCAGAACACAGAGTGGGGTGTGAGGCTCTGCTTCATCAGAACTCTCCCTCAGACTTTTGAAGCAATTGGAAAATAGAAGAATCAAGGAGGACCCAAATACAGTATCTGTGTAGTGGGTGGGTAAAGGTGTGTGGGAAAATCAACATGGCATCTGGGGCCAACATTGGCTTTCTTTCCTTCTCTCCTGAGTTGAAATTTCCTGTTTGGTCATGGCAGAAAAGTTGAATGACTGCTTGCCTGCCCTGCTGAGCTTGCTAGAAGGAGGAGCTAAGGACATTGTGGTCTGTGTGCAGGTAGCTGAGAGAGATGAGCAACAGTGAGAGGCAAGGAGAGTGCCTGGCCAGAGGGCAAGCGGGGATATGTGAGTCCCTGTGGAAGATAATACACTAGGAGGGGCCCATGGTTCCACCTCCAACTTCACGCCCTAACTAATCTACCCCAGGGCTGAGATATAGCTCAGTTGGTAGAGCACCACTCTGCAGTCTCAAGGTTCCAAGTTCGATTCCCAGCACCATGGAAATGGGAGAAGGACATGGCAATCCACTTCCAAGGCAATCCCAAAACAACAAGCCATGGAAAATTGGCTTTAGAGTTTTCATAGCCAGGGTCACTATGAGTCAGACACTACTCAATGGCACCTAACAACAACAACAAAGTACGTGCATGTATTTGCTTCTAGTTGATTAAATATGACAAAGGTAAAGGGATTTAGCAGAGGTAATTACGGTTACAAATTAATTGACTTGGAATTCATCAAAAGGGAGGTTGACCTAGGTGGGCCTTCATCACACAAAGCTCTTAAAAGAAGGGCTGGACTATCTCGTGAGAAAGATCTTTTTTGCTGGCGTGAAGGAGTAAGCTATTATGACAAGGAAGCCCGTGTGGCGAGGGATAGGGCAGCCTCTAGGAAATGTGGGCCATCACCATCTGACACCAGCAGAAGCCAGGACCTCGGCCACATAAGCACAAGAAGATGAACTTTGCCAACAACTGGAATAAGCTTGGAAGCAAGTTCTTCCCCAGGTGAACCTTGGATGAGACCGCTGCCCAGCTGATGCCTTGGCTACATCTATGTGATCCCTGAGGATTCAGGATGTGTCTGGACTTGCAGCTGGTGGCAACCTGTGAGATAACACTTGCGTGTAGTGTTAGGTGGTTCAGTGTCTGATACTTTGTACAAGAACAGAAAATCAATTCTGCCCTCCTGGAAACAGACAAGAGGGACAGGAACAAATGGAGGAAGACTACAGGCACTGTTTCTGTGCCGGAAGCAGTTTTTATTTTATAATCTGAGCACTGAGGAAAGAGAGAGAAAATGCCACCCCTCCCATCACACACAGGGGTAGGTCTCTGTTGTTCTTGCTCTAACCATAGCTGCCTCAAGCCATTCCCATCATTTCTTTCTTTGATTGGATTTTTGAAAGGGACAGAGAGAGAGTTGATTGGGAATCATAGACAAATTATATTAGTGTCTGCACCTCATAAGAGATGTTTCATCGACTCCCATGGTTGAGAATCCTTACTTTCCCAGGCTTTTCCCACTCACCTTTCTGTTCCATGAGATATCTAACTATCCTTCTAATAAAACCTTCATCCCTGATTTTTAAAGAAAAGTTTAATAAGCTAGCCATAACTAATTGCTCTTTTTTTTTTTTACAACCAAAAGTATTTTAATACAAGACAAATTTTCCCAGTAGCCTAACTGCCCCTGAGTTAACCCCCATCAAATTGCCCATCTGTACTATTTCTCTTCTGAAATAAGTACTTCAGGCTCTTCTTCAGTCTCTTTGTTCCTCTAATCTTCATGCCTTGTTACTGTCCCCGTTGCTGATGATCCTGCAGAGATCATGGCTTGTCTGGTACTAACATTTTGGTGGGAGGGCGCCAGTGATAACTCTAAAGCCAGTTTCAGGAAGCATGACATCCATTCTTCTCTTGGCTCCTCCTTCTTAAACATGAAGTTCAGTATTTCCTAACAATAACAACTCCCCTTCAGCCCAATTGGGGTCATGCTATGACTTTTAATTAGCCTTTGCTAAAGCCTTGCATGGGCTGGGATTTGGCTCAGTTGGTAGAGCGCTGTGCTGCAGTCTCTGAGGTCCCGAGTTCAATTCCTAGCACCGCAAAAATGGGAGAAGGGCCTGGCAATCCACTCCCAAGGCAATCCCGAAACAGCCATTGAAAACCCTATGAGGGTCGCTATGAGTCGGATACGGACTTGACGGCACCTAACAACAACAACAACAAAGACTTGCATGGGCCCGGATTTAGCTCAGTTGGTAGAATGCTGCTCTGCAGTCTCTGTGGTCCTGAATTTGATTCCCAGCACTGCAAAAATGGAAGAAGGACCTGGCAATCCACTCCTGAGGCAATCCCAAAATAGCCATTGAATCTATGAGGGTCACTGAGTCTGACACGACTCAATGGCAGCTAACGACAACAAAGCCTTGAATATAGGGGAAATGCATTCCTTCTATCTAGCATTGGCAGTGTTTTGGATCCATGGATGTTGCATGAAAGCCAAAGGGAATGCAGACAGATTGTAAGAGTGATCGCATTGAACTTCATGATGCATGAGTTTATTGGTTTTATTTCCCTGCTAGGGCACAGGTAATTTGTGGGTAGCCTTTATGTACAGCTACACAAAGAGGAAGAGTCTCCAAGAAGTTCCCACTGAAATGTACCAAAGCTGCACCGTCAACTCCCTCTCTGGCTGCTGTACCATGGTCGAGTTCCTCCCCTAACCAATCCAATGAAGCAGGAGAGGCACCTCAGAGGAGGGTCTTGCAGAGGTCCTCTAAGGGTCTTCTGATCCTCTTTCTCCCTTCCCTCCAAGAAAGAACATTGAGAACTCCATTGTCATTACAATAAGCTTAGCCATGCTATATGATTTTGCCCATTTCGATGCTGTGGTTGTGGGGCTAAGATCCCTTGAGGTCATTCTGGCGGTTCTACATCAAGATGGCTAAGATGTTGATCATCAGGTCCACCCTGGAGGAGCCATCTACACAACAATGGACATATGCCAGCCCAAGTCCCCTATGGGCTTGGGTCCCTGTCTAGCTCCCGATTTGCTTTCATAGGGTAGGTGCCATATCTCTCCCGATTCCAGACCAACTGATTCTGACTCCTCAATGGTAAGGCAGGCATTTTCTCTTCTCCTCCTTTTTTCCCCCAAAATTAACCTTGTGCTGGAATGACTGATGGTGAGAACATCCATTACATTCAGGGTAAACCTCAGCTCACCCTCAAGGATGTGTCTGTGTGCATTAGCCAAAGTCTAGCTTATTTACAATTAATAGTGTCACATGTTGACATAAACAGCCCAGTGTAGGCTGTGTTGTGCTAGGCTTAGTCCGGTTTTCTCACTTCAGAGTAAAGGTCTACATTACCCTCTTCTCATTTTCACATGGCTTGGGGGAGTAAAGTATTGAACGGGCTGGGATTTAGCTCAGTTGGTAGAGTGCTGCTCTGTAATCTCTGAGGTCCTGAGTTCGACTCCCAGCACCACAAAAACAGGAGAAGCACGTGGCAACCCACTCCCGAGGCAATCCTGAAACAATCAGCCATTGAAAACCCTATAAGGGTCGCTATGAGTCAGACACGACTTGACGGCACCTAACAACAACAGCAACAACAACAAAGTATTGAACAAAGCAACAAACAGATACATAGGTCTTTTAAAAATCAGGCATGACTCTTCTGAAACTCAGATTTAGAAAGAGGAAAACTTTCCACTGATTGTTGTTGTTGTTGATATTGTTAGGTACAGTTGTTGTTGTTGTTGTTAGGTGCCATCGAGTTGGTATCCGACTCATAGCGACCCTCTGTACAACAGGGGAAACACTATTGTCAGTACTTCTTTGCTGTGCATAGGGTTTTCAATGGCAGACTGATTTTTGGGAGGGGGTTGCCAGGTTCTTTTCCCAAGCCTACAGCTTCTGGTGTTCCCAGGCAGTCTCCCATCCAGGTACTAACCAGGCCTGACCCTGCTTAGCTTCTGAGATCTGACAGGATCGGATGCCACAGGGTTATGGCTGCAGGCAGGTACAGTTGAGTTTAGGATAAATTGAGTATATAGTATTGAACAGGAAACTTGAAGGTTTAACTGAATTATCAGTATTTGGGTGAACTCACAGTTCCAGGCAGATCTTCTTCAAGAACTTTAGTGTACCTTTGCTTTAGATTTGCATCAGTAAAATGTTTCTGATGATGATTTTTGCAAACAAAGGCATAGTTTCCCCTAGAAGTTAAATTCTAGTCTCCAGGGGATGACTGTTTGGCAGAGTGGAGAGAACTTTCTGTTGAATGCTAGAAGATGAACTCCAGTTCTGTCTATGCCACAGACTTGTCATATTAGCTTGAGCAGTCACTTAACCTTTCTGAAAACTTTATCTACAGAAAGAGGGGTGGGACCTGAAGAATTCAATGGTGTCTTGTAGTCCTTAGGTTCTATGCTTGCTAACAATTAGTAAACAGGCTGTGAATGGGAAAGAGATAGCACGTATGGAAAACCCTCATTGCTTCATTCCAAGTTGTAAACTTGTTGTTGTTGTTAGGTGCTGTTGAGTCAGTATCCGACTCATAGCGACCCTCTGTACAACAGGGGAAACACTATTGTCAGTGCTTCTCTGCTGTTCATAGGGTTTTCAATGGCAGATTGACTTTTGGGAGGGGGTTGCCAGGTCCTTCTCCCAAGCCTACAGCTTCTGGTGTTCCCAGGTAGTCTCCCATCCAGGTACTGACCAGGCCCGACCCTGCTTAGCTTCCGAGATCTGACAGGATCGGATGCCACAGGGCTACAGCTGCAGGCAAGTTGTAAAGTAGTGGGAGTCAAAAGCTTCTTGTGCCAGTTGTTCCACTGCTACTTGTGGGGATCTGAATAGGGACCCCCCTGCACTGCTTAATGCATCCTTTGTAAAGGATGGGACCTGCCCGCACAGGGAGAAGGGCCCTCCTTTCTCCTCTTCAGCCCAGCACCTCCAATCCTCACTAGTCAGGAAGGGGCGTGTCTGGCTTGCAAAGAAAGGCTCTTGTGAAACACTCAGCACATCATGCTATCACGGACCCCAGGCAAGCCCCCCTGCCCCATTTCAGCTCCTGCAAATTCTCCATGGGGGTCTGGGATTTTTTTTTTTCCCAAATGCTCCATGTTGCACCCAGGATCTCCTTGCTCTTAAGATTAGTTCTTTCCTGTCCCCAAGCCCTGGTGGCTGAGCCGTGGCCCTTTATCACCTTGCTTCGCTTTCTGGAATTCTCTGGATACAGTTCGTGGCTCCCGGGACTATCCACGTCCAATAGGACCTTCCTCCCTGCAGGCCCACCTGTGCTTGCTGGTGTTTCTTGCTGTCCCCCACACTGATCCCCAGGCAGCAGCTTCCAACCTGGCAGCGGGGCCACCTGGGTTAAGGCCAGAAACTGGGGGTCCTAGGTGAGTTGCTGTCCCTGTGCCCCCTACTTCCGGGGGAGGGAAATATTAAACCCAGTCTTTCTGACAAGAGCAGGGTTCCCTGGTGCCATGGGCCATGATGACACAGGGTGGCTTGCAATGGCACATGCTCCCTACCGGCCTGTCCAGCCGTATTTGCCTGTACACGTCATGTGGCACCAGTCAAGCTAGTGAGCAGCCACACAGGGGGTGATCACATACCTCAGTGTGTTTGTCTCAGACCCCACCAGGGACACTGCTATTTAACAGAGAGTTTTTCACCCCCACCCACTTGCCTTGGCGTTTATCCAGGCCATTATTAAGGCGATAGCAGCTGATAGGAAAAAGATGGTGATCACTGTGGGGTATATTTAACATTTCCTCCCATTCTCCAATCACTAAACTTCCCCGAGGAAGGTGGAGGTCGAGTGCTTATTGTAGTCGGGTTCTCTACTGCACTGTGCCTCACCCCACGCCCCCTCTCTCTGTTCGTAGCATCTGCTCTTCATTCATCACAGCTACACCAGAACCTCAGCTCCATCTCCAATGCCTCCTCTTGGCTCATTCTCCTATCAGCTCATCATTTTCTAAATCCGGTGTCTTTGTGCTATTCTTGTGGGGTTTTAGTAACACTTTTCCTTTTACAAATAAGGACTGAAGCTCAGAGACACAGAACTCTTGCGGAGGCCACAGAGCTAGCAGGTGGGAGAGCAACGCTCTACTCCAAGTTCATCTTTCTCCAGAATCCACGGTATCATTGACTCCATGAATGTTCAGGTAGCTCCGTGCCCAGGATGGTAATTGCTGCCAGAGAATATTACCCATGGTCTTCACTCAAGTATCCTGTGGCCCAGTTAAAGGGGAAATGTTGAAAAAAAAAAAAAACCAAAGTATAATGCTTGGTTCCATGAGAGCATGGAGAAGAGACAGGCTAACTTCTAGAAGGGAGTCAGAAGCTTCAGGGAGGAAGTGACTTTCGATCTGAGTCTTGAAGGATGGAAGAAGTTGGCCAATTAGACTAGAAGGGAAAGGGGATTTTGAAAGAGGAGCAGAGAGGTAAAAAACCACAGAAATGAGAAGAACTGCATGCTCTTCTGCCTGGCAATGGAGAAGCGTAGAGGGGGCACTCTGTGGAATTGTACGGAAGGTGCACTGGGGGAAGTGTCTTTGGTTTACCCTAAGGCAACAGGGAGCTGCTGAAGTCTGTGCCTTCAACAACAGACTTGAAGGAGGGTGGAGATGTGTGTGTGCTAATGTGAGTGTATATGTGAGTGTGTGTGGATGACTGTGAGCATATTTGGAGTGCATGTGAGAGGGTGTGTGTGTATGGGTGTGAGTATATAGGTGCGCGTGCGTGTGTGAACACTAATGCTATGGAAAACAGTTAAGAAGCTTTTCCAATTGACTAGAGAAAAAGTGATAAGGGCTGGACGGAGCCAACAGTAGAGGGAGTGGCAATAGAGGAGGCAATAAATGTGACCAAAAATTGTGTTAGACAATCCACCAGACTCGGAGGCAAATTAATCGTTGGGGGAGGGGAGGAATGGGCGGTGTTTGGGACACTAATGATGAGGTTTCTAACTAAACAACTTGGGTGAATGATGGTACCATTAACAGCTAGAGAATGGGAGAACAATGAGGTGCATTTGGGGCACATTGGAGGGGCTCGGGATGGGCGCTGGGACCGAGGCGGCTGTTTTCTGAGCATAAGAGGGAGGAGGACATGGAAGCGCAGTGGTCAGAAGAGAAAGGGGACATCCAGGGACAGGGGCAAGCCCCACAGTAGTGTTCCCGGCCAGCCAGTTCAGGCTCAGGCTGGAGAGGCCCCAGCTCCATCTGCAAAGCTGGTCCTCGTTCCCAGTTCTCCCGTCATGTTGACACCCTCTCTGCTTGTCACGAGTCAGGCGCTGACAGGCTCAATGGTGCTGGCGATTTATCAGTGAGTGGAAAAAGATAATTGACCATCATCATACCTCGCCTCGCCTCGCCTCGGCTGAGAGAGAGAAATTTAACTGCTTCATTCCACTACCATTTCGTATAATTCTTCATCTTTTTCTCTCTCATTTTTACTTGGAAATTTACAAAAGTGATCGATGATTTGCTATCAAATATATATATATATATATATATATATATATATATATATATATATAAACTAAAATACCATTGGACAGTTTAATAGCCTTTAAAATATAGTGGTCTCCTTGGCTGGACATCCACAGTCACCGTAGAAGCCCAGAAGGTCAGGCTTTAATGAACTGGCGAGAGTTAGAGAAGGGAAACGCAAGTGATCTGATCGGGGCTCGGAGCTGGCTCCACAGTCCCTGACCTTGGGGGAAGAGGAGACACCATCATTTATGGCACCCCTGTGGGGATGTTCATGGGGCTGTGGCAAGCCATTGGGGAGGGTGGTCGATTGGCCTGGGAGAGGCAGCAAGGGTCCTGGGGCACAGCAAGCGGTTGAGGTTGTTCGCTGTCAGCCAGGTCCTTGTTTATGCCTCACGATATCCCAGGGTAGCTTTGAGGCCCTACCCTTCCCCACAGGCCTCCCTCCAACCTACTGTCCTCGAGTGGTCCTGCCTCTGACCAAGCCCAGGGAACCCAAATTCCTCCCCTTGCCGTCATGTTTGGCCCCTGGCGCCCTCTGACGCTCTTCCTCGCCTCATTGTTGGGAGTGGAGATTAGCTTTGCTGCTTTTTTGTATTTAAAACTCTGAACTTCCCCATGTGCCACGGCAAGAGGAGGGAGGCGGGTGATGATATCCATGAAATTTTCTTCTATAAATCACCTACTATGTGCCATGTATTCTTCCAGGCACTTACTCATACACTCTTGTTTGTTTTTCTCTTCTCTGACCTGGGGGTTGTTACTGTAATGCTTACATATGCTTGAGGTTCAGGAGTGGAGGCAGGAGGCCACCACAATGGTCCTCAGTGACCCTGCTTTCTGGTATTCATGTCCTTCCCCTCCCTTGGAGGGTGCGCAGGACAGAGTGACTTGCTTCTGTGAACAGAATATGGCAAAGTGATGGGATGTCACTTCTGAGCTTAGGATGTAAAAGGACCGCAACTTACATCTTATTTTTTCCTTGGCTGCTGCCATGCTATGAGCTGTCTGGTGGAAAGGCAAGGAACCGAGAGACCCTGGGATAGCAATGAACCGGGGGAGACCTCCAGCCCACTGCTGGGGCTGAGCCAAATGCCGGCAACAACCCCATGAGTGAGCCTAGCTGAGCCCTGAGAGAGATTGTAGCCCAACCTGACGTCTGGATTGCCACCTGTGAGACCCTTTGCAGAAGACCCAGCCAAAAGTGCACCTGGGTTCATGACCCATCACTGTAAGAGCGTATATCCATGTGGCTTGAAGCCATAATATTTTGTTGCATTTTGTTAGTCAATAACAGAGGAATAATTCAAAATGGTTAACTAAATTGTGCAAAACAGATAGCCAATGAAGGAATCCCAGACTCACACTTGGGACTGCTTGATTTTCAAGTATCATGACCTTTTCATGACCCTCTTCTGATTTTTGAAAAGATTGGCACGTGCCAGTAGCTCCAGGAGACGCATGCTCACTGGCAGGAGATGCTGAGCTGTGCAGAGGGCCGGGTCTCAGGGAGGAAGTGTCCGCTCTACCTTCACTCTGCTGGGGGGCCTTGCGTAGAGTGGCAATGTGAGAGTCGTGATTGTCAGTCCTGCAGAGCTCTTTGCCATCAGACAGACTGTACTTGGGGACATCTGCTCAGAAGGACTCCAGTGAGTTAAGCATGTTTACTTTTACTTTTTGGTACCTTTCAGAGGGAAAGAGGAAAATAAGGTTAGTTTCCCGAAGTGTAATTGTTTTAGGCAGTTATTTATTAATGAAAAGAAACAGTGTGTCAACAAGGCCTGGGGTTTTGCTGTAGAACTAATGTTAGCTGAGGCATAGGTTATAAGAAAGGTAAGTCCACTGTCAGTCTACATTTGTCCAGCTCCATGGTCACCTATTAATTACCTGTGCTCTGGGCTCTTGCCGGGGGACAGTCCTAGCTTCCTCCCCAGGGGGTAGCTGCTGAGCTCTGTGGGCAGGAGAAGCCCATGGGACATTTAGGGGCCTTGGATATTTCTCTGAGATTCTGGACTCCAGGACGAGGACAGGGAACCTTTGTTGACTATATGGGGTGTAGAACATTGACCTCAATTGTCACTGAGTTGTGCAAACATGTTGTATCTACAGTCAACGAGACTCTGGGAACTTTAAGTTTCCTTCCGTATAAAAGAGAGAGAATTATAGCACATACCTCACAGAGTTGATAGGAAGATGAACTGTGATGATGTCCATGGAAACTTATACAATAGAAAACATCTTGCAAGGGTGTGTGTGTTTGTTTTCCTGCCAGTTTTGTGAAGATGGGGTCAAACTCAGGGGATCCAAGGGAACAATGTGATTTCATGATGGAACCACTTTGTTAGAAATCAGAAGGGGTGCGTCAGAGGTGCTTTCAGCTGCAACTACTGTAAACCTTGTCTAATAGTGGTTTCAACCCAGGATGGTGCTAATGATTCCTTAACTGGGATGGCCCCACAGCTCTCTGTTGTCACCAAGACATGCCACCATGCTTGGTGATAGCCTTTTGTCCTCATGTATACCACCCTATAATGGTAAGATGGCTAACAGCCTCTCACTCAGAAAAGGAACATCGTAGGCTGTAGCTGTGTGCTTTATCTTGGAAGACATTTTTTCCCCAGAATCCCCTGAGCTGAATTACCTGGCTGTTCCAAACTGGTCACATAACTACTTTTATGGAGACATGAGAAAGTACGTGTGTATATATCCTTGGTTGGTTGTTTTCCATCATCTTTAGCAGGAAGAGAACAAGAGAGAAGGGAGTTAGACATGGCTAAATTAGCTAATCCACGGGACATGAGGAGCACATGAATGTTAAAACAGGAAGGAATCTTGGAGATAATCTGATTTCATCATATAGAAAGAGATATGAGGCCCAGGGAGGTTAATGGCTTATCTGGATTCACAACTTATATGGGCAGTACTTACTTAGTACTCAGAAGGGGACATAAGTACATTATTCCCATGTTTCAAATGGATTATAAGGCTGTTGAAGAAAACGTCCTTATATAGAAAGAATGTCTTACAGTATCAAAACATAGCTGTTGTTTCTTTCTAAATAGTCCATGGCTTTCCGTAATACAGAGGTGAATTAAGTGAGAGATATAAAGGAATAATAATAAGCATTGGCCTCTTAGGGTCATCCCTTTGTGGCCAGGAAGATTTAGAATGAGCAAGCTTATTGAAGTCCAGAAAACCACATACTTCTTCACTCTACAGTCACAAGCCACCAGCATAGCATGAGAGAGTTGAGGGACTGAGAAGGCTAGAGAGTCAATTTATATTCAGCTGCAAATATTTGATGACTGCCCAGAATTTGCCTAGTAGCAAGTTAGGTCCTGTGGTAGGTAGAAAATAAGTGCAATTCACTTCACTTCAACCTGACCCAACAAATATGTGTTGACTGTGCTTGTTCCAGGAATGATAAATATATAAAGATAAATAAATGATGCCTTCCCTCCAAGTGCTCAAAAATAGAATGAACAATGCTGTAATTTGGATGTTGAATGTCCCCCAAAGGCATCTGTGGTATAGGCATGGTCTCCACAGCGGTGCTATTGGAAGGTGGTAGAACTTTTAGGAGGTGGGGTCTGGTAGGAGTTCTTTAGGTTATTGAGAGAATTCCCTTGAAGAGGACTATGGAACCCTGGCCCCTTCCTCTTCCTCTTTTGTTTCCTGACCATGAGGTGAGTGGTTTGCCTCATGATGCACTCCTGCCATGGTGTGTTGCATTATCAGAGGCCCCAAATGATACTGCCAATCAATTATGGACTTAAATTTCCAAAACTATGGGCCAAAACAAACCTCTTTCTCTTTAAGAGTGAATGATCTCAGGTATTTTGTTATAGTGATGGAAAGGGGACTAACACAGGCAACAACATGAATAATTCAATAAAACTATATATATGTATTATATAATATATATGTATATATATGTATGTATATGTATGTATGTATATATATGTATGTATATGTATGTATGTATATGTATGTATGTATATGTATGTATGTATATGTATGTATGTGTATGTATGTATATATATATATATATATATATATATATATATATATATATAAAATAATATGGACATGAAGAGAAGGCAAAAGAAACTCAGCAGACCTAGTCAGAGGAGTGCTTTTGGACAACAATTCTAGAGCCCAATAGAGTAAAGGAGAGATATACAACATGATACTGTCAAATTCTCTAGAATGAAGACACTGATTGACTGAACAATCTTGGGAGAGAAATATGGGAAGTTCAGATAATGCTATGGAAGTTGAGAGGAGAAAACTCAGTGAGGACAGGGCCTACTCAAAGAAGACTTCTTGGGGTTGGAGACCTTGCGTTGGGACCTGGAAGATGCCAAAAGAATAGGAGGAGGGATAAATGGTTGGGAGAACTGAGCCAAGACAAGGAGGTGAGAACATGCATCAGATGTTTGGAAGTCTCTAGAGAATTATTCAATATTCAATGTTCATATCTTCCTCGCTGTTTTCTCTAGGTCTCTCCTTTCAGGCCATCTCTAGATATTGGGAGCTCATGAAAAGGTCCAGATAAATATGCAGGATGATGAAGAATCGATAACGTTTATTGAGTGCCTACTAAACATCACACTCTTCTAAATGCTCTGCTTTACATGCGTAACTCAGTTAATGGGGAAATGGCCCAGTTGCAGCACGTAGGGAACCTCTGTTGACAGCAGCATGGAAGTAATGGGCTGATGGAGCGTAAGAAGCCAGCATGTGCCAACACAAGCTTTTTATAACAGCCATGAAAAGGCATGACCACTGGGCCCATTTAATTACTTTATTCTGCCCCACTTCCCCTTCCTGCCTCTGCAACCATTCCACCATTCTTCCCTATACCAGTGATGCTTTCCTGTCCCCTCCCCCACATTTCCTGTGGGCTGCAGCTTAGTAAAGCGTCACTCACACCTATTTTTGGAAGCTCCTGTTTGGGCAAGTGGCACAGCAGGTTGAGGTTCTGAGCGGAGCTGTTCCTGGGGATCATAGCAAGGCCCACGGGAGAAGCCCAGTGATCAGCACAGAAGAGGAGCTCCCCAGAGCGATGTCTGCTTGGCAGGAAGGCATGCGGGAGAACCGATCACCTGACTCTGCCTAAAGAGAGGCCCCTGCATGTCACCACCAATCATGCCAATTAGATTCTCAGAATGAGATTGTTGTTGTTGTTAGGTGCCGTCGAGTCAGTATCCGACTCATAGCGACCCTCATAGGGTTTTCAATGGCTGACTGTTTTGGGATTGCCTTGGGAGTGGATTGCCAGGCCCTTCTCTCACTTTTGCGGGGCTGGGAATTGAACTTAGGACCTCAGAGACTGCAGCGCAGCGCTCTACCAACTGAGCTAAATCCCAGCCCCAGAATGAGATTAGGCTGTAACATAACCAATCAAAGTGGGAGTCTCAATTGCTCGATGACTTCATTTAAAGTTCCACTGCCAGCAGGAAGAAAAAAGGTATCCACAGTACATTTTCTTTGTCATCAGTTTTGCTTTCTGCTAGATGAAAATGCTTGTATCCCCTTGTTCCCACCACCGATGAAGGTGCTACCTTTCCCCGTCTTCCGATCTTTACCCTTATCCTGTGGGGACAGTTGAACTCATGCAAAGAGCTTTCTATAAAGCACAGCTGTATGTATGCCCTCTCTGTGCTAAGCACTTAAAAGTATTGCAGAGAAGCCAAGCACTGGGGTGCAAGCCTGTCATCTCTGGGACTTGAGAGGCTGAGGCAGGAGGGTCACGAGTTTGAGGCCAGAAGCAGTCAGTGCAACTTAGCGAGACCCTGTCTCAAAATGAAAAATATAAAAGGGGCTAGGGCACAGCTCAGTGGTGGAGCACTTGTCTAACATGCACAAGGCCCTGGGTTCATCCCCCTTGTATCCCCCCATCCTCCAAAAAAGGTATTGCAGAGGAGGATGTCTCAGTTAAGCAAATATTTGCAAGAATGACTGGCCTTTCCCAGCAGGCTTTTCTGCTGCAGTGGCAGGGCCCAAACCATGCTCTGTGACACCATGGGCAGCTGCTATTGATAGTGACTTTCCCTACGCAGCTCTCAAGGCCCCAAGGGTGCACCCCAACTGCATGCCTTGTGCCAGGTTGAAGCTGCAGGCCTTGTGGAATGGAATCTGATAGGGCAGCTGGGCTGTGTAAACTCATTCAGGGGCTCTGGTTGCAGAAGTCGCAAAGGGACCTCATGATAAGATGTCCTCACCTCTTTAGCTACGGCAGCTCTGGAAGGGTTTTGCTGACCAATAGCGAGGACTGGCTTCCCAAGCAGTCCCTCAGCAGTGACCTTTAAGAGCTTCAGAGTGCTCCTGTTCATATTGGTTCCAGGATGGTCCCAATCCAGGGCTTCCTCCCTCGGCCACATTTGGAAAGAAAGAAAACGAAACATTTGCAATGGAGGGAATTAAAAACACAGTTCCGCTGGCTGGAAACTCATTTCCTGAGGAGCGGGAGCCCATCGCCTTGCTCTCTGGGACTCACAGAGCTCCAGGAAGCTCGACCAGTCACTTAATAAGTCATTGAGGACGTGTGGTTTAATTAACTCGCCCCAAAATTCCTCCTTTCCCTTTCTCACTTTTGCTATTAATATTTTTCGATATCTGATAATGCAGTGTAGTTAATTCTTTCTGGCTTTATAATGAACACTGCCATAATGAAAAAGGTTAGCAGTGCTTCAGGCAGCTTTTAATTATCCAGTCGAGCAGGTAAAAGCACTTTATTCTTTTCTTTTTTTCCCCTTACTTAGCAATTAATGGAGGAGCTCCGTGGCACTTACTGTACCTTTTTTGTTTTCTAATGGATGATGCCGCATGGAGCGGGGAGGCCTTACTGTACTCCGGTTAGGACAGACGAAACACGCAGAGCCTGTATCGCTGCTTTTCAGGCCTCTGGTTTGTGGGGCAGTAGCGTTTCTGTGCTGGCTGCAGGTTTATCTCATTAAAGAGCTGAGTTACCTAGAATTTTGTTAGTGATTCCCTGCCTTGCATTTTTCTGTCTTTGCATCTGTGTCCAGAGACCCTCTGAAATGCTTTTATAGCCCAGCTGGTCTTGCTTTATGGTAGGCATTTTCCTGTCTCTGTTTAATGGGGCCATCTTCCTTCTGTTCCCCATGGTGACAGCAGCTGTGGGGGTATTCTCCTTAATTTACAGGGAAACTGAGGACCAAAGAGATCCTCTGCCTGGACAAAATATCCCTTTCTGCAGATTTAATTATGTCATCTCCGGATGTTGTTGTTGTTGTTAGGTGTCGTTGAGTCAATATCTGACTCATAGTGACCCTGTGTACAATAGGCAAAACACTGTTGTCAGTGCTTCTCTGCTGTTCATAGGGTTTTCAATGGCAGATTGATTTTTGGTAGTGGGTTGATGGGTCTGTCTCTCAGGCCTACAGCACCTGGTGTTCCCAGACAGTCTCCCATCCAAGTACTAACCAGGCCCGACCCTGCTTAGCTTCTGAGATCTGACAGGATTGGATGCCATAGGGTTACAGCTGCAGGCCATCTCTGGATATGAAGAGCAAAATAATGAAGCTAATTGTAGAATTACCTTATAGGAGGGATGTGGGCAAGGGAGGCGTATCAAGATTGTGTGGAAGCTGCATGCCGTGGCACATGCCTGTCTATGGTCCCAGTGGCTTGTGAGGCAGAGGAGTGAGGATAGCAAGCTCAAGGTTAGAGGCAGCCTGTGCAACTTAGTGAGACCCTGACTCAGTGGCAGAGCATGTGGAGGCCCCAGGTTCAGCCCCCAGTACTGATATACCCATATATATTATATTGCAAAAGAAAGGGGAAGGAGGAAATGGTGGGGCAAATTAATTAAGCCACATGTTCTTAATGACTTATTAAGTGACTGGTCGAGCTTCCTGGAGCTCTGTGAGTCCCAGAGAGCAAGGCCATGGTCTCCTGCTCCTCAGGAAATGAGTGTCCAGCCTGGGGAACTCGTTTTTTTCTTCCCTCTATTGAAAATGTTTCTTTTTCTTTCCAAATAAAATTAAAAAGGGACTGGGGATGTGGCCTCAGTAGTAGAGCTCCTGACTAGCAGGTAGGAGGCCCTGGGTTCAAACTCTAATACTAAAAAACAAAATTACATGAGCCACTTCCAAGCCTGTTAATCAATAAAGTCAAAGGAAGAATTTTTTTTACCTTGGGTGGAACTATTGCATGATTCCTCCCTGTTTTGCAAATATCATACAAAAAATTATTCTCGGAGTTCATGACACATTTTTTTTCTGGTATGCGTTAATGGCGTCATAAAGCAGAATCTTTCTCAGACTTTGCACACAGATCTCTGAAGAGGGCTGGACCAATTTTTAGAAGAGCCTGGAGTCTTCTGTGAGGGAGGAATCAAAGGTCCCAAGCTCTCTACGATTCAAAGCTGGCGATGGTCTTCAGGTGTTGGAATGGCTCTGCGCAAAGTCTTCGTGAAAGAAGAGACACAGGAAGTAGAAGAAGGAAATGTACCTGGGAAGAAGACAACATGAGCTAGAGATGCAGGCTCCCGGGGTCCCGGGAAAGCCAGTCATTATTCTTGCCTGGTGATCCCCTGTGAATACAGACTCAGCAGCTTAGAATAATCTAAAAGAGAGCACTGTTAAGACGGGAGCCCTTCTGAAGATGGGTTAGGATATGGCATTCATCACTCAGACGGTACTTGTCTAAATGTCTCTGTCCGATCGTAATCTCTTGTTGATAAGCTTTATGAAAACAGAGGATAAAGGCTAAGTTTTATTTTGCTTACTTTGTGCCAAATGTTTGGTGCCTTTTCACTACACAACAGATTCAAGGACTTCTGGCTGGATAAAGGTCACCAAAGCCTTGGTGGCAAAGGGGCTTGAGCATTGCACTTAGCAAATCCTTGGTATGCGCTTTGAAGTTTTGGTTGTTTGTGGCCCCTGCACTGTAATTTGATTTAATAAAGTTGAGGTTAAAAATAACAACTTGACATTTTTATTAGTGCAAAGTTCAGCAGTAGCAACGGCAATACTGGATGTGCAAAGCTGCCTGCGGGATTACCAACGGATACCCAGGCTTTCCAAATCTCCCAAAGTGTTCAGGGAGAATTCTAGAAGACTATCTTGCAGCTACCACTGTGATCTCAAGACACAGGACTATGCAAGACCATGGCCTTCAGCTGTGCCCTCTGGGTGCTCACGCCCGCCGTGATGCTAGCAGGGGGATCTCATGGTCCGTGGTCTGGTGGGAGCCCCACAGCCTGAGTGTCTCAGAGGTTCTGGGACAATCAGGGGAGGGTAGTAGCTCCAGGGTGAGATGCAGTCTTTTCTGTTAAGTATTTAAGTTGGTGAAATCTGTCAAAACAGTTACTTGAATTTGAACAATACTCCGACGTTTTCAAAACAATAGCACATCCATTATTATACCTGATTCAAATCATGCTTTCAGTGTCAGGAAAATATTTCACTCTTCCCATTTTGCTGATGAAAAAGCCAAAGTGACAGAGGTTACCTCCCTCTACTAAGGAAGGGTTCTCAGCCATACGTGATTTTGCCCCTTACGGCATGTTTGGCCATGTCTGGAGACATTTTCGTTGTCAACACGTGGGGGGAGGAAGGCGCTGCTGGTAGCTAGTGAGTAGAGATCAAGGATGCTGCTAATGTCTGACAGCACACAGCACAGCCCCTCACGACACAGAATTATCTAGCCTAAAATGTCCATCATGCGGTGGGTAAGAAATTCTGATGTAAGAGCATACAGTGATCTTTAGGATCAGTGTCTACCACTCATCACACTTGCCGTTTGTTAAATATTTGTAAGGAACAAGCATGTTTAAGTGCTTCACACCCATCAACTGTCTTCAACTTTACTTTGAATCAAGGACCCAGAGACTCAACTCTTTCCAATAATAACTTTCCAGAGTGCGTGTGGCAGAATTAATGACAGAAGCTGCACCCTCTCCTACTGCTACCTTCTCATTCAGCTCCCTGCAAATTAACATAGCTAAGGAAACGCTGTTCAGCTTGCCCAGCTCCATGCACTGAGCAGCATTCCTTGCGGACTTTACAATGAACTGGTTAGTTTTTATACGGGCCAGAAACTGCAGGTCTCAACATCACTACAGAAAAGAAATTTCAAGATCATTGTCTCCTTGTTCTTTTCAGTGTACAAATTCAGGATTTAGGGAGCCCAATGACCTAAAAAATGTCTATTCATTTCTCTCTTCTGATACTCAGGATATAATGAATGCACACACATCATTTATTCACTAATTTATACACTTACTCAAAAATATTTTATCAAGCATGAACAATACAAAGAGAAAGGAAATATACATATTACACACACACACACACACACACACACACACACACACACACACACATATGATCTCTTATTCTCAAGTTACTAAAATGCTATTGGATAAAACAAGCCTAAAAAGTCATTACATTATAGTGTACTTGATGCAGTGATAGACATGTGGCCAGCACATCAGAGAAACAAAGCAAAAGGGCCCCAGCCAGACTCTGTTGTTGTTGTTGTTGTTGTTGTTAGGTGCTGTGGAGTCGGTATCTGACTCATAGCAACCCTCATAGGGTTTTCAATGGCAATTGTATGGGGATTGTCTTGGGAGCGGATTGCCAGGCCCTTCTCCCATTTTTGTGGTGCTGGGAATTGAACTTGAGACCTCGAGACTGCAGCGCAGCGCTCTACCAACCAAGCTAAATCCCAGCCCCAGCCAGACTCTCATAGGTGGAAAATGAGAGGAGATCCCTGGAAAGGGATAGCTGAGTGGACTGTTAAAGGGGGAGAGGGAATGGGCCAAATAGAGAAGGGGGAGGAGAACAGGAAAACGGAGTCCTGCCTGGTATCTGGTAAGTGCAGATCGCCCTGTAATGCTGGAGTGGGAAGCACAAACAGGTGGTATTGGACAATTAAGGTGGAGAAGCTGGCAGAAGCCTGAAAGGGGCCAATGCTAGGGGCCTATTGATGAGGGGAATGGACTTTAGGAAACAAAAATCCCAGGGAAAGCCCCCTTATGTTTTAGATTTGTTGTTGTTGTTGATGTTGTTGTTGTTGTTGGGTACCTTCCAGTTGGTATCTGACTCATAGCGACCCTCATAGTGTTTTCAATGACTGTTTCAATGACTGTTTCAATGACTGTTGATGACTGTTTCGAGATTGCCTTGGGAGTGGATTGCCAGGTCCTTCTCCCATTTTTGTGGTGCTGGGAATTGAACTGGGGACCTCAAAGACTGCAGCGCAGTGCTTTACCAACTGAGCTAAGTCCCAGCCCAGATTTGTTGTTAGGAGCCATCAAATTGGATCCCACTCATAGCGACTCTGAGGCTGGGATTTAGCTCAGTGGGTAGTGTGCTGGGCTGCGGTCTCTGAGGTCCCGAGTTCAATTCTCAATTCCCAGCACCGCAAAAGTGGGAGAAGGGCCTGGCAATCCACTCCCAAGACAATCCCGAAACAGTCAGCCATTGAAAACCCCATGAGGGTTGCTATGAGTCGGATACCGACTCGATGGCACCTAACAACAACAACAACAACATAGCGACTCTATGTACAACAGAACGAAACGCTCTCCAGAACTGTGCCATGAACATGATCTTTTTATGTCTGAGCCCAGTGTCACAGCCACTATGTTTCTTCTCATTTTGAGTGGCATCACATCAGCAAAAGGAGATCCCAGGGGCTTTACTCCATTCCTGTCATTAAGATTGACTCTACTTTGAGGAAGTGACTCTTCTCCAGTCATTTCTTGAATGCCTTCCAGCCTAGGGGGCTCATTTTCCAGCACTATATCTGACTAGTGCTTCTCTGTTATTCAGAGTGTTTTTAAGTAGCTAATTGTTTTGGGAATGGACTTCCAGGTCCTTCTCCCTAGAGTGTCTTAGTCTGAAAGCTCAGCTGAAAACTGTCCACCGTGGGTGGCCTTGTTTGTGTCTGAAATTCCAGTGGCATAGCTTTCAGCATCACAGCAATGTGCAAGCCCCTACAACATGACAAGCTGACAGACACGTGAGGGGTGTTTTAGATGAGCTTGGGCCAAATCCATGTGGAGGACCTGGCTGGAGGCAGAAAGATCAACTGGGAGGTTGTGGCAGGAGTCTGAGCCAAGAGCTTCAACTAGGAGTTATAGAAGGAGGGAATGGATGAAAATATATCTGGTTGATAAAGTCAGTAGAACTAGGTGTCCAGATCTGGGAGGTGAAGGATAAGGATAAGTTATGTTTGGACTTGTTGCATGAAGTATATGTGAGACATTCGGGTAGCTCTGTCTGTCCAGTAGACAGTTGGGTATACAGGTCTGAACTTATAGGGAGAGAGATGGCCATGAGATAGAATTTGGGGCTCATCAGCTGAGAGGTGGGGATTGTTAGTTGTTGTTCTTAGGTGCCCTCCAGTCGGTATCCGACTCATAGCGACCCTCTGTACAACAAGGGAAACACTATTGTCAGTGCTTCTCTGCTGTTCATAGGGTTTTCTTTTTTTTTTTTTTTATTAGAAATTTTTAATGTACATCATAATGTGATTC